>MDKJ01110290.1:0-49987 GCA_005239525.1 Nicotiana knightiana | reverse complement strand
TTAGCTTTCATACTAACTATCTATGTTTAAGTTATTTAATCATCAGTTTAATTAAACTCAATGAAGGTTAGTCAACTCAGTTCTCTTAATTTAGGTTAAATGAATCTGTTTTAGTCCATTAACCTCAAACTAATTTTTTAAACATATTTTATTTTTAGTTAAATACTTAAGAAGCTAGCTAAGTTAATTTCTAGATTGAAGAAGTTGGAATCATTTAAATGTGAGACTAAGTGAATCAATTGTTATGAAGCCTAGTTAACTCAAAGGCACAATTTAACCTAACTAGTTGTCTTAGATCAATTAATAAAAATAATTAATTTGTTAGACCTGATTAATTACGGTGCTTAATCCCTACTGATTTTGGACCTGTTTTGAGAATGAGGTTAACTAGGTGTTGGTTAATTCTAACTTAGTAAATTATACTTAACCCTCAATAAAATTAGGAGTCTAGTCTTTTTTTAGGAATTTAGGTTAGATAATTAGCTTAATTAGTTAATTAGGTTCTTAGAGTTGGTTTATATTTATATGGTTAAATATCCTAGTCTTGATAGCGTGTCTAATCAATGACCAAAGCTCGGGACTAACTGGGGTAATTAACTTGTTAGGATCAGATTTTAAAAATCAAACAGGAGGTTAGGAGACTAATTATCAAAGAGTCCTAGTCATCTTATATTAATATTAAACTGAACTAATTAATCTAGCAAATTAAGACCCCAAACAAACACATAAGAAATCAGTTAATCAACCAGGATATTCAAGAGGATCTAATCAAGAACAAACACATGAAGCATATTTTATACTTATGAATATCGAGACCTGAGCAACATTATTCAAATATCTAAAACAGGGTTCGATTAATCTAAACAAGTATGATTGAACTAACAATATACAAGGTCATTTAACCAAACGTGAACCAACGATAGGAAACAGTTACACACTAATATAGTAATAAAAATCCTAAGTTAGCTACTAAGCAATGAAATGCATTCAGGTTTTGAATTAATTACATAACTAAACGGAATAAAACTAAAAAGGAAGAAAGAAACAGTCAGCCAAAAGGGACAATGAAAACAGTGGTTAAGCCATTAATTTGTTCATGCTTTTCCGTTATAATACAAAGAAACAGATAGAAGAGGGGGGATACCCGTGGGAAAAGTTTTGACGGATTTCGGCGGGGTTTGAAAACGAATCAAACCCTCATGAATCAATTGCTCTTGTCAAGAGCAATTGACTCATGAAGGTCCGAGTCGTTGGTTGTCTTTTAATCGGCCGGCATAGGGGAGCTAGGGTTTCTGTTTTTCATAGATCTAAAATCGAGGAGATTTGGGTGTTTATTTGGGGAAACCAGTAGTGGGAGGTGATTGAGGGGAGGACGAGGATCATCTGGTGCGAATTTAGGGTTGATCGGAGGGGGTCTGGTGGCCGGACGGCGGTTGGGTTTCAGGGGCGGCTAGGGTTTAGGTTAGAGGTTGAGAGAGATGAAGGAGATGGGGGCGGCTAGGGTTTAGGTTGGGGTTGGGTTTCGGATCGAATAAGGGTATGGGGTGGGGTTTGGACAGTTAAATACTTGTTAGGTAGTTAGTTCCGGACCGTTGGATCAAAATAATCCAACGACTGAGGTGTATGGAAGGCTAAACGGTGTCGTTTGGGTACTGGGTTTGGGCAGGCCGGGTGTAAGGGGTTTGGCCTGGGCTGTCCGAGTGTATAGAAATAGGGGTTGGGCCTGGGTCTTTCTTGGCCCAGGTCCGATTTTGTTTTTTCTTAACTAATTAGCTTAATTATTCTAATTAAATTAAACTCTAATTTAATCCAAAAATGTAGCAATTAATTTTAAACCTTATTTTTCATCTATTTATATATTTATTAAGAATATATATCCAATTATATATTCTTAATTAAATTTATGATTTATCAAATAAAAAATGATTAATTTTCATAGTAATTGGTTATTAAAGACTATATTACGTTAGGTACTCGTCGTTCGTCTATTATTTAATTGATAATAACTTCATAATTCCTTGATAATGAGAAATTTTAATAGTTTTGAAAAAATGAATCATGGATATACAAACAATGCAAGTGATTCACAATTAATTACCGAAAAATCAACAAAAAATCATAAAATCCATTGATTTATTGGGATTTTTATAGGACGATACGACGATTAAAAATCACATGCTCACAAGCCCGACGTTGACTTTTTGATTTCGGTTATAGATATTAGCTTTATCATTTGGAATCAATTGCTATAGCTTTTATTGATAGTATTTCGTTATTTTGACTAGATTCGAGCCTTCCGGAGGTTAATACGTGTAGAAAGGGCTTGTTAAGGGTGTAATTTGACTTACTTGAGGTAAGTATCTTATCTAAACTTGGTTGAGGCATTAGTTGCCTGAATTATTTGTGATAACTACATGTTATGGGTGGCACATATGCGTGGGGTTGAGCCTATATGCGTGCACCGGGGGTACTATTTCCATGCTCTGGGTAGTACTTAGGCTATGAAATACCTTGAAATGATTGTTAAGCTTCAAGTTGAGATTTGTTTTTTGGTCAACAAAGAAGCACACTTCATAGATTAAGTGACATTACAAGGAGAAAAGTCCTTTGTTGGTTCAGTGTTACAAAAATAAGGTTGGTCACTGACACCAATTTGCACTGTATTACCATAGAGTACATGGTTACTATTACAAGAGTTTGTAAACATATCTAAACAAAAGGATGGGGGTTCCAACTGCACAGTTGTATGTGTGGTGCGCTTGTGGAGTGTTCCCCGTTGGTCTGCTAACAACTCTTGTATTACAAAAGAAGGTTGTTGCACAAATCCAGTAGTTGGGGCATTGTGTTCTAGGGTTGCCCCATATAGCTAGTTTATCTGCCACTTGATTTTGCTCCTTGTAAGTGTGTATCACCCAAGTTCTATCCAGTTGGTGTAGTAGGTACCTGCATTCATGGGTCAAGGATGAGTACAGGGGATTTAGGGAGCGGAGTAAAGAAATTACCTCAGTTGAATCAACATTGACTTCCAGTGGAGTGAAGTGGTGTTGTAGAGCAAGTCGTAAACCTTCCTGTAGGCCAGTAAGTTCCATATAGTTATGTTTTCCCATTGCCCTTATACCCATATATCCTAGTAACCACTTACCTATGGAATCTCTAATCACACCCCCCAAAACCCATTTTTGATTAGGGAGACTACAAGCTCCGTCAAATTTAGTTTAAAATATCCATTAGTATGAGGGTTTCATTTTACGTGCATGTGTGTAGGTTATGTATGGATGGTGGGGTTATTTAGGCCTAGGTAGAAATATTCAGATGCTTGGCCTATAATATGTTGGAGGTTAGAATAATGGGTTGAGCCTTCAAAAATAGCGGTTCCTACTTTTTCATAGGTGCCATAGAAAATATGGAATTAGAATATGGGAGGTGATTTGAGTAGTGGTAGAACTACTTTTTAAAATAAATTATGATAGCTTGAAAGGGTTGTTCTCATGAAATCTGTCTAGGTTTACATCAATTGAGTTAATGCCTAATTGTTTCCAAACCATTTGTGCTAGGTGACATTGGAAGAAAAGATGGGCAATGGTTTCATCATGGGACTGGCAGACTGGGCAAAACGGATTTTGGGATAAACGTATGTTGTGGAGATAACTTTTTGTGGGTAGTCGGTAGTGGCTCATAAGCCATAGGAAATGTTTCAATTTTTGGGATAGTTTAAGGTTCCATAAACATTGGAAGGAATTATTTTTTGGTTTATCACGCAGTTGTTTATACAAAGATTTTACCGTGAAGATTCCATTTGGGGTGAGCCCCCAGTAAATGTGATCGTAAGATGTTTTATTTCTGATGGTAGGGATATATTGATTACTAATTAGGTCTTTTAAATTATCCGAGAGTACAAAAGGTATTTTTGGAAAATTTATTGAGTTCCCAGCAATATATAGGGCTAATGTTGATGATTGCTCATTATGAGGTAGGGGATCTTCAATTAATTGTCTAAGTATCAAGTTGGGGCCTAACCAAGGTTCTGTCCAAAATTTAATGTGACTTCCATTTGCAGTATGCCATTTTATTCCCTTTTGACAGGAAGCCCACCCTTGTTTGATGGCTTTCCAATTTGAGGAGATATTAGTATAGGTATTATTCCTTAAGTATTTTGATATGAGGATTGAATCTCAATGGGATGAAGGGGATTGGAACAATCTCCAAGCTAGGGAACCAATTAAGGCATTATTTTTATCTGAAAGATTATGGATTCCCAATCCACCACAATCTTTTGTTAATTGGATGGTTTCCCATTTAATTAGGTGTAGCTTACATTTCTGAGTTGTAGTTCCCCAAATAAAGTTTCTTTGATAGCGTTCTAGTTTATTAGTAATATTAGTAGTTAATTTGATCAGTTGCATTACATGGTTTGGTAAGTAGTTTAGGGTAGCTTTTATTAGGGTGGTTTGGCCCACTATTGTTAACAAATTTGTTTTCCACCCGGCTAATTTATTTTTGTAATTATCTAGAAGGAATTGAAAGTTGGATATTGTAGGTCTATTAGTAAAAATAAGATATCCAAGATATTTGCCTAAAGTTGACCCCTCAATCATATGGAATGAATGGGTCACACTTTCTCTATCCGTTGTGGATGTGTTTTTAGAGAATTGTTTTTTATTTGGTATAATTTATAGTTAAGCCCAAAACCTTAGTAAACAGGTCGAGTGTGTCAATTATTGAATTGATGCTCTTTGTGGTCATTTTAGAGGTTAAAGTAATGTCATCAGCGAAGAGGAGATGAGAGATTCGTGGGCCTTGTCTAGATAGGGTGCCACTTTTGGTATTCTACTTCAACGTGTATTTTTCGTGAGAGCATTTCCATACAAAGTATGAAAATATAAGGTGATAGGGAGTCTCCTTGACAAATGACTCTTGAAGGTAAGAAGAAAGGGGTGGGTTGTTCATTAATTAGAGTGGAGATGAAAGAGGTATTTATGCAAGACATTGTTAATTTAATCAACTTAGGTGGGAAATTGAAGTAGTGGAGGGTGTCATGTATGAATCCCTATTCCAGTTTGTCAAAAGCTTTTTCTAGATCTAATTTGAGTAGAAAAAAGCCCGAGTACCTTTTTTTCTCCTGAAATAGTGAATAATCTCTTGTACTATAATTGCATTACCAGTTGCTCTTAGCTTAGGCAAGAAAGCTGATTGTTCCGGGCTGATGAGACTGTATACGGCCGAAATAGGGGAAGTCCGATTTCGAAGTTTTGCTACACTGAGCCTACACTGATCCCGAGCTCAGTAGGTTCAAAGTAAGGATCAAGCCCGACCTCAGAATGTATACCTCGAGAGAATGTATCGAAGGCCCGACAAGGCCTACCTCGAAGTAGCGCAAAATCGATGGCAGTCAAGGAAAATTGGGAAATTCCCAAGGACACGTGGTTAGGACGGATAGGATTTGTCAGAGATAGTACACATCCGTACTAGGCCGTTACACAACTGTACCAATAACATTATTTGTCATTATTAGAAATGTACCATACTGGGGTTTTCCTCTCCTATATAAAGGGGACCCAAATTATTTGTAAAGGCAATCATTTCCATGACAATAGAACATTCTACTCTTCTTGTTTAACGTGCTCAACATTATTCCTCACTCTGATTGTTCTTCATTTATCGTTCATAATTTATTGCTAAAAGAGTAACCTCGAGATCCCCGAGGTCACTGAGCTCGAGGCCCCCAGTTCTGTGACAACATTGGTTTGGCTATCACATCCTTCTTACTTACACTTAGTATTTCTTGTTTATCTACTAGTATTAAAGTAAATCAAATATTTTTAAAACCAAAAATCAAGTATAATTGTTAATACCATTTTTGAGGTAAATAGTTTGGCGCCCACCGTGGGGCTAAAGATAATAGTGATTATTTTAGTGCTAGTTTTCTGATAACCCAAATTATTCTTCACACTTTTTCTTGTCCAAAGATTCTTTTATTTCAGGTTAAAATATGCCTAACTCAGCAAATGCACCAGTGCATGGCAACGATGGCCTCGATTTTCACGGGGAAAATAATGCAACAGCCTCAGCAGCCGGTGTGCCACTGCTCAACCCTAGAGTAGCACCTATTCCCAACCCAGTCGATATTTGTTCGCATATTGCTATAAGCACCGATTTGGGTACCAACGTCGGGGAAAGCATGCAGGGAGAAGTCCAACCCGACGCACAAAGAACACAGGCTCGAGATGAAGTCAGCCTACAAGTCATTTTTGAGATGTTGCAAGCACAACAAGTAGTTATTGCTACAGTTACAGAGTCAGCAGAAGACTCTGAGCACAGTAGGACCGGAAACAGCTCTTCGAGTTGAGCCAACGTAAGAAAGATCGAGCAATAATGGGTCAGGAATAAACCCCACTATCATGAGAATGCTCGAGGAGCTCACTAACAGAATCGATTCAAGAGAAAAGAAAATAGAGGACAACAATAAAAAGTAGAAACCTACAACTCGAGAGTCAACCAGATCCCGGGATCACCCTCGATTTTGAAGGGAGTGGATTCGAAGAAGTTCGTGCAGAAGCCATTCCCACCAAGTGCGGCTACGAAGCCCATTCCGAAGAAGTTCAGGATGCCCGACATCCCAAAATACAATGGGACCACATATCCCAATGAGCATATTACCACTTATACTTGTGGTATAAAAGGAAATTATTTAAAGGACGACGAGATCGAGTCTGTCCTGTTGAAGAAATTTGGAGAAACCTTATCCGAGGGGGCCATGATGTGGTATCATAACCTACGCCCAAATTCAATAGATTCATTTTCCATGTTGGCAGACTCATTTGTAAAGGCACATGCTGGTGCCATAAAAGATACTACAAGGAAGTCCGATATGTTCAAAATCAAACAAAGAGAGAACGAGATGCTAAGGGAGTTCGTATCCCATTTCCATATGAAGCGAATGGAATTAACATCGGTCTCTGATGACTGGGAAGTGCAAGCCTTCACTCAGGGCTTGAATGAACGAAACTCGATAGCTTTGAAGTAGCTAAAGCAGAATTTGATCGAGTGTCCCGACGTAACTTGGGCGGATGTGCACAACAGGTATCAATTGAAAATCAAGGTCGAGGACGACCAATTGGGAGCCCCCTCAGGCTCAGTATATCCAAGCAGGCTATTAGCAAAAGAATCAAGGAACGCAGAAAGGGAGCCGAGACCAAACAAGGAAATATACCAACCCTATGTTGAAGATCGAAGAAACGCTCTGAGGCGTAATATACCTCGAAATAATTGAAGGGCGGATCGAGGCCAAAGTTCCCGGGGACTCATGAGAAAAACCGGGTTTGACAGGCATACGGGGCCATTGGAGGCCCCCCGATTGCTAGAGTACAATTTCAACATCGATGCCTTAGACATCGTATTAGCCATAGGCAGGATTAGAGATACTAGGTGGCCCAAGCCCATGCAATCAGATCCTTCCCGGAGGAACCCCAACCTAATGTGAAAATACCATGGCACTCATGGTCATAGGACCGAGGATTGCAGACAGCTTCGAGAGGAGCTAGCCCGATTGTTCAACGAAGGGCACCTTCGAGAGTTCCTCAGCGACCGGGCCAAGAACCATTTTCGAGAAAGAGATGCAAATAGAAAGAATGAACAAGAGGAGCCGCATCATGTCATTCATATGATCATCAGAGTAATCGACGTCCCATAGGGACCCATATTCAAACGAACAAAAGTATCCATCACAAGGGAGAAGTGATCTCGGGACTACATTACCGAGGGCACCCTCACATTCAGCAAAGAAGACATCGAGGCCTTATCTCAGCCTCACAATGGTGCATTTGTAATATCTATCCTTTTAAATAAATTTCAAGTTAAACGTGTGATCGTGGATCCAGGTAGTTGGGCTAATATAATCAGATCGAGGGTCGTGGAGCAGCTCGGGCTGCTCGACCAAATCATACCCGCCCCTCGATTCCTGAATGGATTCAACATGGCGAATGAAACGACGAAGGGGGAAATCATCCTCCTAGTTAACGTGGCCAGAACAATACAAAACACTAAGTTTCATGTCATCGAAGGTGACATGAGGTACAATGCCTTACTTGGAAGGCCATGGATACATAGCATGAGAGCACTGCCATCAACCCTTCATCAAATGATGAAGTTCCCAACAAAGGATGGAGTAAAAACACTGTATGGAGAACAACATGCGTCTAAGGAGATGTTTGTGGTGCACGACTTGCACCAATATCGGCGTCTTCCACCTTGGAGAATTCAAAATACAAATAGGTAGCCAAATAGCACTTACAGCTCGTACCCTCGATTGAGCCCGATGAAAAGGAGCCCGAAAAACAGGTGATCAAGGACGAAGAAGATTTCCTTGCCCCTCGAGCTTTTGTCGCCCCCGAGGAGTCAGATGCAACGAAGTCCACTATCGAGGAGCTCGAGCAGGTGGTATTGGTCAAGCACCTACCAGAACAAAAGGTATACCTGGGAACGGGATTAAGACCCGAACTCAGGGAAAAACTCATTCAATTCCATATTGATAACATTGGTTGCCTCGCTTAGTCCCATTTAGATATGACAGGGATCCTACCGGAGGTAACCACCGATCGACTAAGTGTCAACCCCAGGTTCAAACCGGTGAAACGAAAAAGGAGACCTCAATCCAAGGCAAAGCATGCATTCATCAAAGATGAGGTAACTAAACTTCTCAAAATTGGATCCATTAGGGAAGTAAAATACCCCCTAATGGCTAGCTAACGTAGTAGTAGTCCCCAAAAAAGGGAATAAAATTAGAATGTGTGTAGATTACAAAGATTTGAACAAAGCATGCCCTAAAGATTCTTTCCCACAGCCCAACATCGACCGATTGATCGATACCACGGCTGGCCACGAGATCCTTACCTTTCTCGACGCCTACTCTGGGTACAATCAAATTCAAATGAACCCGGAGGACCAGGAAAAGACTTTGTTTATCACAAAGTATGGAACATATTGCTATAATGTAATGCCCTTTGGGCTAAAAAATACGGGAGCAACATACCAACGCCTAGTTAATAAGATGTTCGAACATCAAATAGGCAAGTCTATGGAAGTTTACATTGATGACATGTTACTTAAGTCCCTGCACGCAGAGGACCATTTGACTCATTTGCAGGCAACGTTCGATATCCTAAGAAGATACAACATGAAGCTCAACCCCGAGAGATGCGCTTTTGGAGTCATCTCGGGCAAATGTTTGGGCTTCATGGTGTCAAACAGGGGGATTGAGATCAAACCCGATAAAATCAAAACCATCGAGGAGATCACAGTGGTAAACAATGTGAAAGCAGTACAACGGCTGACCGGGCGGATAACAGCCTTAGTCCTATTCATCTCGAGGTCATCGGATCAGAGTCATCACTTTTTCTCCCCTCTCAAGAAGAAGAAAAACTTCGAATGGACTCCGGAATGCCAATAGGCCTTGGAAGGATTAAAACGGTATCTCTCGAGCCCACCTTTGCTTCATACCCTGAAGGAGGATAAAACACTATACTTGTATTTGGCCATGTCCGAAGTCGCGGTAAGTGGCGTGTTGGTTCGAGAAGATCAAGGTACACATTTCCCTGTTTATTATATAAGTCGGACCATTGGAGATGCCGAAACCAGGTATCCGCACTTAGAAAAATTAGCTCTTGCATTAGTAAGTATACCTAGGAAGTTGAAACCATACTTTCAATGTCATCATATATGTGTGTTAACTATATATCCACTTCAAAACATCTTGCATAAACCCGAGTTATCGGGCCGATTGACCAAATGGGCCATCAAACTTGGAGGGTACAATATCGAATATCGACCTCGAACAGCTATCAAGTCTCAAATTTTGGCAGACTTCGTGGATCATTTTACGCCCGCCCTTGTGCCTGAAGTGGAGAAACAAATCTTGCTAAAAACGGGCACATCATCGGGGGTATGGACCCTCTTCACTGACGGTGCCTCAAATATGAAACGGTCCGGGCTTGGTGTAGTTCTAAAACTGCCTACGGGCGGCATAATTAGACAATCTATAAAAACATCGAAGTTGACTAACAATGAGGCCGAGTATGAGGCCATAATTGCAGGTTTTGAATTAGCCAAGGGCCTAGGAGCAGAGGTCATCGAGGCAAAATGTGACTCTCTTCTGGTTGTACATCAAGTAAATGAGAGCTTCGAGGTTTGAGAAGATAGGATGCAAAGATACTTAGACAAGCTTCAAGTGACATTGCATCACTTCAAGGAGTGGACCCTAGTTCACATACCTCGAGAACAGAACAGTGAGGCCGATGCACTCGCAAACTTGGGTTCGTCCGTTGAAGAAGATGACATAGTCCTGGGGACTAACGTACAAATATCAAAATCGGTGATCGAAGAAGGCCATGCAGGAATCAACTCAACAAGTCTAACATGGGATTGGAGAAACAAGTACATCGACTACTTGAAACATGGGAAGCTCCCCACGGACCCAAAAGAATCGAGGGCCCTTCGAGCCAAAGAAGCCCGATTTTTGCTCGATGAGAATGGAACATTGTGTAGGAGGACCTTCGACGGGCCACTAGCAGTATGCTTGGGGCCAGGAGACACCGACTATGTGCTACGAGAAATCTACGAAGGCACTTGTGGCAACCACTCCGATGCGGATTCCTTAGTTCGAAAGGTAATCAGAGCAGGGTATTACTGGGATAACATGGAAAAAGACAGTAAGGAGTTCGTTCAAAGATGTGACAAGTGCCAAAGATTCGCATCGATGATTCATCAACCTGGTGAACAACTACACTCAGTCCTATCCCCTTGGCCATTCATGAAATGGGGAATGGACATCGTCGCCCCCTACCTACGGCGCCAGGTAAAGCTAGATTTATCTTATTTATGACTGGATACTTCTCGAAATGGGTAGAAGTGCAAGCCTTCGAGAAGATAAGAGAAAAAGAAGTCATCGACTTCATATAGGACCACATCATAAGCCGATTCGCGATACCCTCTGAAATTACATGTGCTAATGGGAAGCAGTTCATCGGCAGTAAGGTGACAAAATTCCTCGAGGATCATAAAATCAAAAGGATCCTATCGACGCCTTACCACCCAAGTGCAAATGGTCAAGCCGAGTCCACAAACAAAACTATCATTCAAAAATTAAAGAAGAGGTTTAGAGAATGCGAAGGGGAAGTGGAGAGAAGTGTTGCCCGAAGTACTATGGGCATATCGAACAACTTCGAAGTCGAGCACAGGGGAGACCCCGTTCTCTTTAGTATATGGGTCCGAGGCATTGATACCATTCAATGTAGGGGAACCGAGCATCAAGTTTTAGCATGCCACCGAGGACTCAAACAACGAGGCCATGAACACCTCCCTCGAGCTGTTATATGAAAAGCACGAGGCCACACTGGTTCGAATGGCTGCTCAGAAACAAAGAATCGAAAGGTACTACAACAGAAGAACAAACCTTCGATACTTCGAAGTTGGGGACTTGGTTCTAAGGAAAGTCACCCACAACACTCAAAAACCAAATGAAGGGAAGCTAGGCCCTAGTTGGGAAGGACCGTAACGCGTCCTCGGAGCAGTAGGCAAAGGGTCCTACAAACTTAGCACCATGGAAGGCGAGAAACTGCCAGGCAATTGGAACACATCAATGCTCAAACGTTATTATTGCTAAGGTAAACCTTCTCCCTTTTTGTTTATGTTTCATACTTTGTTTCAGGTGTTCGATTGAGAGGAATCAAGCACCTTTCAGCTCGAAGACCTTGGGTTTTAAAGCATGCGTTGCACTCTTTTTTCATTAGATCGGGTTTTTATCCCAAATGGGTTTTACCGACCAGGTTTTTAACGAGGCAACACCTATATGCTACCTAAGGAAAACTCAACAAGTATTCTAGGCTTCTTTTCTATCAACCTCGAATACTAGGGGGAATCACCCTCGGAGATTACTTTTTCGAAGAAAGCAAGTCATGCCAAAGAGGGTCTCAATAGGAGAACGTTGTAATGGGACAAACGGTCGAATGAACCGTGTTCATGTAGAATAAGTTGAGCCCCCGATGGAAAAAACATGTACGCATGTATCAATCATTTGAAGAAGCATTCTTAATATATCAAAACACTTTGTGCCTCAAAGAAGTCTTCTATTTTCATTAAACGACTTAAGGGCCAAATACACCCGAACACTCAGGGTAAGACCTTAATGAGGCAGAATCGAACTCATAAGACCTCAATGAGGCAGAATCAAACTAAAGCTTATAAGACCTCAATGAGGCATACTCAAACTTATAAGACCTCAATGAGGCATATCCGAACTTATAAGACCTTAAAAAAAGGCATCTTCCTAACATTAAGGCCAAGCCTATATACTTGAATTTATAAGACCCCTAAAAAGGCATACCCTCGATATTAAGACCGAGGCCACCTCACTCGGGGACTAAAGGATACGACCAAATCTAAGGACTACAGTCATAAGGCTATGACCGAAACAATGCGGCTCAGAGACGTCTGACTTCCACCATAAAACTAAAGGCCTTCAAATACTTCGAAAACACCGGTTAAATCAGGCTACCCTCGGCATAAGAAAAAAGGGTCTTCGAAAATATCAGCTCTGAAATGTTATGCCCCGCAGTATTACATTGATGTTATGCTCTGTAGTAATAAATTACGACGATGTTGCACCCTGTAGTTTTGTACGTTGAATTTTTCATAAGGTGATTGACATCAGTCCAAGTAAAAGATTATTTGGAGATTATAAAGATTATGCTATTTCAAGGGTGATGAATAAATTCGTGAAGGTGAATTGGAAAGTAAGTCAAAGAAAATGAATTTTCATCCTTGTTTGGCATGTGGGGGTAAAATACGGGTCGAGCGTTAATACCCGATAATTATGAACTAGTGTCGCGCCCCCTCTTTCCTTGTGGAGATCGGGTTTATGACATTCGGTTGAGACAACTCTTTCCTTTTGGGAAAGGGGTTTGTGTTTTTGACAGTCGCCACCTAACGCTTTTTAAAGGTGAATTAGGACAACAAAGGGGTTCATTACAACTACGCTGTTAACCAGAGATAGGGTAAGGGCTTGAAATTATCCTAAGGGGAAGGTGTTAGGCACCCCTCAGGATCCACAAGTGTGGTTCCCGGCCAAACAACTTTTGTGAATTTGTACGACTTAGCAAACAAACAAATAAAAGCTCAAATAAGAGGGGATTTAAGTCTTAAGCATATAGATGTTTGAAAATAGTAAAAAAGGTTAGATTTTTAAAGGATTACGATCTAAGCATATAAAGGGTATCCTAGGTTTATAATAATATGGATCACATCAATGCAATACCCAGTAATCACTCCTCGAAGAGGGGTTAGATGTGGTATTAGCGCACCGGTCATCATATCCATATTCTACCCTTTCCCACCCCGTGAAAGTAACTAAATCAAGTATTGGTCTCGACCTCTATTGCATGTTGTTACCCGTCCCTTCCTATCAGTCCCGGAGTAATTTCGGACTTCTATCCTATAAGGGAGGTGCTAGGCAGACCCTCAGGTTTTAAAGGTAAAAATTATAGGGTGACAGATAACAAAACAAGTAGGACTGCAAATAAAGGCTCAAGTATTCCTCCACACACAGTACACATAAACAACATGACTCATACATAGTTAAGGTCTTTTGATTCAGATCCTAAAATATGGTATCTAAATGATAATAACAAAGAGGCCGATTTCCAATTTTAGCAATTTAATCACCTAAGGCTTGCCTAGGCGAGGGACAGTGTATACTAATTATCTGAATTGTTAGAGGGACTGTTGCAAATTATTACCTACACGTGCTGTTCTAGGTTGTTCAGAACACATAATTGTTGCTAGTTGTTTTAGAGAAACTGAGTGAAGTGTTTTATACCTTTTACATGCACCCGTAGTTAGACTAGGTGTTGTCAAGAGAGTATGAATGAAATCCTAAAACATGGTATCTAATGCACAGGTAGGGATGCTGAATGATGCATATACAGAATTCTAAATAGGATTTCTAAATGCTCATAGCATTATGCACGATTTCAGAATATGCAAGAGTACAGTTTGTTAGTGTTATCCTAGGGACATGATTTCTAAGTGCCATAGAAATATGAAACATGATTGCAGAAGATACCAATTATTAACATTATTTACCCTATCACAGAATTTTCTAAGTAATGAATGACAATACTGAAAGAAGATGCTGAAACAGTGTTCATAAAGCCTAAATAACATGATTTCTAATGCATGATATTCTTTGCACATGTTGATCCTAAACATGATTTCTATTGCACAAATAAGGAATATATACATAATAGATGGTTTCTACCCTTTAATATTTATAACATGCATAACTACCCTTTTCACTATCCATCCCCAATAGTTATTTACAAATAATTATTAAATTACAGAAGTGAACAAGAAAATAAGAAGTTACACTATAGGGAGCCTACTGATAGGCCCAGAATCTCCAGAATGCCTTATTACCATTCTATTCACAACCTTTCACATGATCCAGGTGTGTCAGAGTTCCCTAAGGATCTCAAGGGATCCCGGGCAGTGCTCACACCCATATTTCATAGCCAAGATAGAGTAAGTGCAGTTTGGAATGACCAGCCTTTATGTGTCAAAGTTCAGAGGGAGCTCAAGGGTCCCAAGGCAATTCTCACACAGAGGGGGAAGAACTTAAGGGGTCTAAGAGTATAGTGGAAGTGCTCATAGAGAGTAAGAATAGTTTAAAACAGTTTTGAGAAAGAGAGAGGTTTAATGAAAATTAGCTTGAAAAGGGTAAGGCAGTAGCACAACCAACATATTCAAACAGCACACACAGAACAATAAACAGGAATTAAGACAAGTTCAGCAACCATAAGCAGGGAGATGAGGGATTGGGGACAAGTATGAAGCACATAGGAACATACTTGCACACAAGTAGGCCTCAGAAAAGTATTACAAGACTTAAACTGTCATAGCACATTCTATCACAAAATGTCATGTCAGGAGCTTAACAGTGATTAGATTGAGGGATGCCAAACGAATTCACCCATTAAGTTCAGGGAAGGGGTTCATGATTACTTAGTAGCTAGGGGGATCATGAATACATGCTGATAATGTACTGGGGTTAGGGAGTAAGGAAGAATTGTAGTAAACAAGTAGGAGAAGCAGCAGACATGCTGAAATAAGGAAAGTGTAATCACATCAATGAACTAGCAAAGAGGCATGTTAATAGCAAGGTAAACAGCAGAACCATAAGTAAAATCATAAAGGAAATAAGAAAAAGTGCAATACAAATAAAAACATGTTGTTTTGGATGCTGTAAATCAAATAGAAGACATACCAGTCTAGAGAGAGAGAGAGAGAGAATAGAACAATAGTGTGCAGGGAAGTAGAGAAATAGGACAGTAGTGTGAAAAGCAATAGAGCAGCAATGTATTAGAGCAATAGAACAGTAGAGCAACAAGTTACTCAGTCTTGGCTTTCAGCCGACTGAGTAGCCAGTAGTCAATAAGAGAAGCAAGAGAGAATGTGTAGGAAAGTAAGAGAGAGCAATGAGTATGCTTGTGTGTGTGTGTGTTCGTGTCTTGACAACGAAAGAATGAAGTATATATAGTTCGAAAATAGGCAGAGAAAATATGGTAACAAATAATAGTTCATCACAATTATAGAAGTAAATTCCAATTAGAATCATACTAATGTAAGTACTCCCTTTAATTAAGGAGTCAATTTCCAAACGGTAACAAACAGTGATAAACAAGGAAATAAATCAATTGAAAAGATGATTTTAACATATAAGCAGTAGTAAAAGTACAAGGCATGTGATTAAGACTAGATGCAGCATATCCTAATTAAGGAAAGTGCATATGTGAATCAATTTGACAGCCTTATTCATAGGAATAAGGCAAGACACAATTTAATTCCGTAAATCAATAAGAGAATCCTCGAATGAGGTCCTAATCACAGGGAATCAGTATCAATCAAGGAGAATATCACACACATAAGGAAATACTCAAAATCAGAATATTCAGTATTTCTCAAAGGAAAATATCACAATTTTAAGGAAAACTAAAAATCAGTAAAGAATATAGTGTAAGAACCAATAAAGCACTAATCAGAATTTTTAAAGATTCAAAATGATAAAACAGTATCGATTTGGATAGAATAACATATACTAAGCAAAAATCAAAAAATCCTAATCACGAAATTAGGGATTCATGTCAGAAAAATAGCAGATAATTAAAGAAACCAGTAGACAATCATTGTTTAGGTAGAGGCGGCAGAGAATCAGAAACCCTAACAGTTATTATAGAGTAGGAAATCACAAAACACATAGAATATACACGAAAGCAGGGTAGCCATGCTAGAACATGTAAACCTTATCGCAAAATAAACTCGGACTCACATATTGAACCCATAAATTTGGGGATTTTAACAACAGAGGAATCGAACAAAGGAAAAAGCTCAGATGATTTTTAATCATGGTAAAAATCACAAGATAATTCTAGGAAATTAGGAAAAGAACTGTTTTTTAAAAAGGATCTTGAAACCCTAGTTTTGAAAAGTGAAGAATCGTTTTAGGAAACGAGAAGATCTTTGAAGAAAACATGTAAAAAAATCATAATATACAAAGATCTGTTACATATCTAAAGAAATCGGAGGGTTCAAAGTTAGGGTTTCCAAAAGAACCCAGAAAGGAAGAAGAAAACTCAAAGATATTACCGGTTTTAGCCGGAAAGTGGTATATCTTACTCGAATGACCATGGGTGGACGAAAAAATGGCATGAGATAGTAGAGGTGAGTGAACCACCTCTGGTTCACTTGAAGGCCTCAAAACAGTGACACACATTCAAGGGAGGAGCCATAAGGCTGGTATGAGGCGGAACCTCCATGGTTTCCAGCGAGGAGGTGGCCGGAGAAGGGTCGTGTTCACTGAGGGAGCTGAAGGGATGAGAGAGAGTTGAGATATAGTTGAGATACGGCTGAGAGTGAAATGAGAGGGGGAAACTGAGAGATGGGGGGGGATAGTTACTAGGTCTTAATTTGGAAAGGGGGAACCTGGACCGTTGATTTGAATTAATCAATGATTCAAATTGAATGGGTGCTTGGGCCGGGTAATTTGGGAATTGGGCTTGGGTATTTTGGGCTAGTTAATTGGGTTGGGGGTCCGGTTGGATTTAGGCTAGAATTTGAATTAAAGGTGGCTATTAGTTAAATACCCGTTAAAAATAGATAAATAATTAATAAAAATAGCTAATAATTATATAAAATGAAATTAATGCTAAATAAGTGAAATTAAAGTAATTAACTAATATTAAAACATAAAATGACTGATTATTGAACTAAAATGGTATAAAATGTACATTTAGGCTATAACTGCAAAAATTGTTGTAATTATAGCTAAATAATGCCAAATTGGCTAATTTTTGAAATAATTAAATCCTAATAGGATTAAAATGATATATTGAGCTAGGAAATATTTTAAAATTATTTATAATATAATTTATGAATAATTATTGAATTTAAAATATTGAATAAATTGGAAAAGAAATTAATAAAATATGGAAAATTATGGAAAAATACCAGTTATTATATAAAGTGATTTTGAAGGCACATATGCAAATTTTAAAATAGTTTGAGGAAAAATTGGGTATCAACAACTAGTACCATGCAAAGTACCATATGGCCGTGATAAAGTGACGTATAAAGTATGTTAAAAATTAGCAGTATTTTTAGGTAAATTGAGATAATTTTTAATTATTCGGGTAATTGGTTAACTATCCAGTAACGGGATATTACCCAGTTAACTAATAAGTGGATAAAAATTTATAAATACACCATCCAACACGTGGCACAAAGCGACCATGACTAAGAATGACTCTTAGTCATTTAGTCCATGTGGCCACCTAAGGTTAAAGTAATATATAACCAAGATAAGACTTCACTATGTGTCTTATCTCATTTAGGATCAGAACCTATGAATCATTGTTGGCATATAATTCTTAGTTCAAAAGAAACATTAGAAACAGAAGCTAATACATTCATAACTCATTTGATATATCATCTTCCTTCAAGAAGAACGTTAGCAACAGAAGCTAAATTTCGTTCCAAAAAAAAGCTTCACAAAAAAAGCAAAAGCTTCCAATGAGAATTTGTTGGAATAGTAGCAACATGGAATTTTGTGGTTCTAGAAGAGTACGGTGCAATCTTCGCCAAGAATATTATACGAATTTTTCCCTACTCCAGGTATGTTGAGGCTAAGCCCTTTCTTCATTTTGGCATGATCTTGTAATTACACGAGTTTGATAACGAGGCATAAAGAAAAATTCATATCCCGAAATTTATGTATATTTTCCTAATTTTGTAAGTTACAATATTCTCCTTATTGGGACTTCATATTCAATTGAGTATTTCCTTCTTCTAGTCAAGAGAGCAAAGAGTTTATATATACAGTATTACAGTATTTTCATTACCATCGAGCTATAATCGATGGGTAGGACCCTATTGGGCAACCTCTGATCAGATGGTAAGTTATATACCAAACCTATTGTGGCCGAGCTCGTATGAGCGAGCCCAGTTGGTCGATATACAGAGCCTAGTATGGCCGAGCGCCTATGAGCGAGCCTACTACGTCAGAGCAGTTATATAGTTATATATATGTTTACCGAGCCTTATAGGGCCAGACAACTATTTTACTTATTATATTGAAAGAATTGAGTCAGTATCAGTAGGTAAGCATACCGTCAAATTATCTTTGACTTCCAGCTACCTGCAGTTTCCATATTATCAGTTTAGTTTCAGCTTTTAGTATATTGCCTTACATACTCGGTACATTATTCGTACTGATGTCCTTTTGTTGGGCACACTGCATTCATGCCTGCAGGTATAGATAATCAGTTTGATGAGCCCTCATAGTAGATGAGATTGGCATTCAGTGAAGGATCGATAAGACTCCACCTCATTCGGAGTGCGACCGAGTCTATGAGTCATCGTGTCAGAGTTTTGCTACAGACTTATGGGCAGGCGGTACCCTGTCCCATTTGATGTCAAATAATCTTAGAGGCTTTATAGACAAAGGTTCATTTTGTACAGTACGTCAAAGACCTTGACATCCCATATGTACTCATGTCTTGAGAATGATAGTTTACTGATACAGTGTTTCCCATTTACAGTTGTACATTATGAGTTGTAGCCATGTTAGCCCATAATAGTAACCAAATGAATAAGTTCAGTCAACAAGACCTATGTATGTTCTAATTTTGATAGAATGATTATGAGTTACAGAGTGGTTCACTCACGCCAGCTCGGCACCGAGTGCCAGCCACGCCTCTCCAGGTTCAAGGCGTGACATGAACAATCTAAAGGTTTCAAAAAAATCAGCCTTCGAGAGAACCCCCGAGGTACTCAACTATCGTCGCAAATCGACTTGTAATCGAGGTTCCTATCGATCGAACCGTCGAAAATTCAGACGGATATAAAATCATGCCAAGGCATAAAATTGTTTTTGATGTCTTTAGCCAGAATGGGGGAAAATTGTAGCCATTTCAGAGGTCGAATCGACCCAATCTAAAAAGAGCCTAAGGGCCAATTTGTAAGAGCCTAAGGGCTAACCTAAAGAGCCTAAGGGCCAACCTAAAGAGCCTAAGGGCCAATCTAAAGAGCCTAAGGGCCAACTTGAAACGAGCCTAAGGGCCGATGTTACAAGGCCTAAGGGCCGACACCTAAAGAACTTAAAGGCCAAAGCACACTGTGCTCGAGACTTCACCTAGTTCGAACTCAAAAGTCTCGAGCTAAAGCTTAGCTCAAAGATCAGATCCTAAGTGGTCACTTATTATCGGTCATCGAAAAAAGCTCTAAAACCTAAGGGTTTTATATTCTAAGTCCAACACATCGGACTGATCATCAACCAGCATCAAATCTCATTTCAAAAGTAAAGGAAAGACAAGAAGTAACGGAGAATGAATATGAAACAAAAGGATCCTTTTATCCAAATAATGTTCACAAAATATATTTACAAAGCTCCCACGTGGAGCCCTTACACAAAAATAGAAAATAATAGAAGCCTAATCTTTTGCCGGGGGCACTCGATCGGAGGAAGTTCTCTCAGGAGACACACCCTCGATAGTTGACCCTCGGCGCCTTGATCATCGATGTCCCCTTCCCCCTCGGGGTCTTCATATTCGTTTTCACTACTCTTCGAGCCACTAACGGAATCATCATCGAAAGTGATCAGTGCAGCCGATTTTTCTTCTAAAGCCTTCACTTTCTCGATCTCGGCGGAAAGATCAAAACCTTTAGCATTTATATCCTCAAGATCCTGCCTCCGAGATTCAAATCGAGCATAGTCAAGGGCACAAGTTAGCCTAAGCTCGGCTTCAGCAGATACTTTCTTAGCCCGAGCATTTGCAGCAGCAACATCATTCCAATATGAGGACATTAGTGCATCAGTTTCAGATTTGATTTTGGACAACTCAGCAGCCGATACAGAATGAAGCTCTCTATATTTGCATCTTTCTCCCTTTGCACCTTGAAGTTGGTGCTCGGCCGAGGTTAGTTTCTCTCGAAGAATGTCCTTCTCGGAGGCTACCTCATCCATGCGCTGCTTCAACCTTAGGATCTTAGTGTCTTTGACCCTAAGCTCCTCCCGAAGCTTCCCCACTAGGTCATCCTTCTGTTTGAGCTGCAAGAATTGAATTAAGACATTAAAACACTAAAATGAGCAAGTGAAAATTAAGCCCTCAAAGACTATGTTACCTGCTCGATCAGCCCGTTCTCGAGATGTCTTCTCCGAACGGACTCGAAGGTCGTTAAGTTCCTCCTTTTTTTTGACATAGAGGACCTTGAAGTCATCGTGTTCCTGCACAAGCCTCCTAAGCTCATCTTTGCATCGGGCAAGATCAGCCCGAGATTTCAGGAAAGCTAGATTGTAGAGCACCACAGCCTGGTTACGAAGAAAGGTAGTTAGAAAGGCACAAATCAAGTCCCAAACATAGTTGCTAAAGGACAAAGTATACCTGCTTTTGAAGCTTATCAGCCTCTTTGATGATAAACGAGGCTTCGAGGTCGGGGCCCTCCCCAAGCCCGGCAAGGCACTCTTCAAAGATATCGTTCTCCCCGAGGGATTCCCCCGCTTCAGGAGTCTTCATATCTCGAGCATCCCGTATCTGCCCGTCAAAAAAGGATGGGACTTGAGGGGAGTCAGCCACATCGATCACCCTGAGTGGATCAATCGGGGCTTTCCTTTTCCTTCAAGGAGCTTCGGGGTTAGTTTCTTCAGGCTCTTCAACCAAGTACTTTTCAACACAAGGCATGCCCTGGTTATCAGTCGACTCGAGGCCTTTTCCCGATCTCCCCTCAGGAACCTCCTCAACTCGAGGTTCTACTACATCGGTAGTCTTAGGTGCAGCAGTCTTTGACCCGGCAGCCTCTGAAGCATCAGTTCTTCCTCCTCCTTCGATCAATAACAGGTAGTGACTATCCTTCTCGTCCTTGGCACGAAGGCTCTCGGCAGCTTCCGATGTTAAAGCCACTGTATCAACCTTAGACTTTCGATCTCTGGCCTTTTTTGGTTTCGGGGACTCCGTCGGCGTCTCCTTTTTTCTTTTCTTATCCTTGGAAGGTTTTGGGGTATCTACTTCGCCAGGTGGGGGCATCCTCATTGAAACGGCTTCTCCAAGGTCTATATAAGCACAAAAGGTTAAGTATGTTACCAAGAGATGTTTTCACTTGAGAATTCAAATTCGGTAATAGTAAAAACTCACCATGGTTTTTGGCTTCCCATCGGCCTTTAGCCAAGTCGCGCCAAACGCGCTCAATATATGTTGAGGTGGAATCTAGTTGTCGGACCCAGCCTGGGAGGTCCTTGACCACACTAGGGTGCCACTCGATGGCCGCGTCATCAGAGGGAGTTAGTTCAAAAGGAAAGAAAACTTCATTTGATTAACGAAACGAGTTCGAGAAGTCGACGCTTACAGTTTATATTCCATTCCTCGGGAATGGCATCTTCTCGCCAGGAATCAGGTCATAGGTCCTGACTCGAACGAAGAGGCTTATCCACCCTCGGTCTTTATCTTCGTCGATGCTAGCAAAGAAAGACTTCAAAGATCGACATGGTAGTTTAATCAAGCCACCTCGATAGAGACGAGGGCTGTACATTCTAATCAGATGGTCGAGGGTGAAGGGCATACCCTCGACCATGTTCGAAAAATACCTGATTAGGTAACAATTCTCACGAAGGAGGGATTGATTTGGCTGATCGTCACCCAATATTGCCTACAAAAATCGAGGATCACTGGATCTATCGGTGGAAAGAGGGTCCTATGGGACCTAAGGTGAATGGATATGTATATACGCTAAGGAAACCATATTTATGAGTAGTTATGTCCTCCTCAGGTGAAGGGATCTCCACATGTACCGTATCCCCGCAATGGCATTCAACCTTTACCTTTCTGGTTTTGGTTATCAGATTGATGTATCGAGACATGGGTTCATATCGCCCCGCAATCGAGAAAGGATTTTCGACCTGAAATCAGAAGATGTTCACAAGGCCCGGGGTACACACCTCAACACGAGTAGGTACTACCGTTTTGCTCTTAGTCGAGCATGATGATGAAGGGGTTTTCTCATTTTGGGGAATTGTCTTAGAAGTTTTTTCCATGTTTGCTGTGAAATTTCAGAATATGAAGAGGAAACTGGTTAAGAGATGAACACAAAGGAAGAATAAATGCAAAGAAAGGTTAGTGAGGATTTGAAGATGTTGTAGAAAGTAAAATTATAAAAAGTGAAGGACTGGAGTATTTATAGGGGTCATCTAAGCGTGTTGTAGAAGTTAAAAGGGTGGCTAATAGCTGTTGTCGATTTGAGGGTTTTTCGAGAACTATGCAAACGTAACCTCTGCACGACCTTTTTGTCATACCAATCGCTGACCTCACGTGACTGACGTCATGATGGGGATATCAAAGGGTTAAGAATTCAAGTTCGTTTCTTATCATTCCATTCTAAGAACCACGGGGACTATCTGTATACGGCCAATATCGGGGAAGTCCGATTTCGAAGTTTTGCTACACTGAGCCCGAGTTCAGTAGGTTCGAAGTAAAGATCGAGCTCAACCTCAGAATGTATACCTCGATAGAATGTATCGAAGGCCCGATACGGACTACCTCGAGGTAGCGCAAAATCGATGGCAGTCAAGGAAAAGTAAAAAATTCCCAAGGACACGTGGTTAGGATGGATAGGATTTGTCAGAGATAGTACACATCCGTACTAGGCCGGTACAAAACTGTACCAATAACATTCTTTTTCATTATTATAAATGTACCATACTGGGGTTTTCCCCTCCTATATAAAGGGGACCCCAATTATTTGTAAAGGCAATCAATTCCACGGCAATAGAACATTCTACTCTTCTTGTTTAACGTGCTCAACATTATTCCTCACCCTTATTGTTATTCATTTATTGTTCTTCATTTATCATTCATAATTTATTGCTAAAAGAGTGACCTCGAGATCCCCGAGGTTACTGAGCTCGAGGCCCCCCGTTCTGTGACAACATTGGTTTGGCTATCACATCCTTCTTACTTACACTTAGTATTTCTTGTTTATCCACTAGTATTGAAGTAAATCACATATTTTAGAACCAAAAATCAAGTATAATTGTTAATACATTTTAGAGGTAAACAGAGACTAAGTAAGGATGGTTTGATACGGTGGACTATGATTTTGGTAATTAACTTATAAAGAGTGTTACAAAGACTTATTGGTCAATATTGAGTGACGAGGGTAGGATGGTGTGTTTTAGGGATAAGGCAAAGGTAAGTTTTATTAATTTATGGGGGGATTTGTTATGTGTTAAAAACCTCCTCACAAAAAGATGTGATTGAGGAGTTCACTTGAGTCCAGTAATTTTGAAAGAAGTATGGATGTAATCCATCAGGTCCAGGTGCTTTAAAGGGTTGGAAGGACGTAAGGGCATTAGTGATTTCTAGTGGTGTAATGGAGGAGTCCAACTTTGAATAGTCATGAGTATTGATGGTATTGGAACGAGATTTAAAAATAGGATTCATGTGGTGGGTGTGACTAGTATTGAATAAGTTGTGATAATAGACTTCTATTGAGGTGTTAATTTCTTTTTGATCTAATATCCAATTATCCACCAAGTCTTTAAGAGTAGTACTACAGTTACATCTACGCCGTTGTAAAGTAGTTAACTGGAAAGTTTTTGTGTTGGCATCTTGTAGCCAATTTACTCTTGATTTCAATTTCCAAAATTCCTCTTCAATTTTTAGTAGGTCATTATATTGGGTGATTAGGTCTGTTTATAAATTTTGTAGAAACCGGCTAGTGGTGTATTTGGGTGAATTTTGGATCCCTTGTATTCTAGCGAGAAGAAATTTTTTTCTTTTGAAATATGTTACCAAATGTGGTTCTATTCCAATCTTGAATATGATTTGTAAAATCTTTGATAGCTATAAGTATAGGTTTATTCAGTGTCCAATTGTGAGTAATTATGGAAGGGAATTGAGGGTGAGTTGTCCAGATTGTTTCAAAACGATTTTTTTTTGCTAAGATCTTTATGGTTTTTTAAGATTTAGTAACAACGGGATATGGTCAGAGTGTGTTCTTGGTAGATGTGGGACTGAGGCTTCAGGGAATATATTTAGCCATTCATAATTTTCTGAACATCTATGTAATCTTTCTAATATACGATGTGAGAGTTGTCTATTATTGGACCATGTATATCGACTACCGGTATATCCAAGATCCACTAGATTACAATAGTTAAGGCAGTGAACAAAGTTATCACTCCTTCTATTATTTATCTGTAAACCACCATATTTTTCTGTAGATTTTATTATTTCGTTAAAATCACCTCCTATTAACCAAGGTAATCTAATTTGATCATGTAAGGCTCGTAGGTTATCCCATAAAATAGTACGTGCATGTAGATCATTTTTTGCATAAACGATAGATAATAACCAAGATTTATGGTTTGGGTGTACCTGGACAATGGAATGGATTTCTTGACTTGTGGCTGCTACTTGATCCTGCTTAATTTCATCATCCTTCCAAAGTAAGGCAACTCCCCCAGAAATTCCTTCAGCAGGTGATTGAGCCAAGTTTGAAAACCCAAACTCAAACTTAAGTATTTCATGGTCTTGCATGTGTGTTTCCAGTAACGCTATTAGAGCTGTTTTATGATAGTTTAGCATGGAGTGAAAGTTGCATTTGAACACCGGTGATTGGGCCCCTCTACAGCTCCAAATGACAAACTACATGGATTGATTATTGAGTGGCTGGGTGAAGTCTCCCTCTCCATTATTGAGGATCTGTTCAACAGTGCTGGAATTAACATTTTGCAAATTTTCCCACCTCTGAATTTCTTGTAGGACAGATGTTGAGTGAGGCACTTAGTAGTTTCGGTGGACAAGCGATGATCACTTTTCTTTCGTACTGTTCTTTTAGGGTGTAAGTTTTGTTCCCATTTAGATAGCACAGTATGAGGAGTGTTTCTCGTATCTCTGCCATGGTGGCTGCCACTTCCAGCTGAGCTATTTTGTCGAGTTCGTATAGAGGTGGACTGGGTTGATGAAGTGGAATCGTTGGAGGAGTGAGTGGGTGGTATGGTGAGGTTTGTGCATGGAGTGGTATTATGGGTTCTATGGATGAGAGGGGATGGATCCAAGGTCTAAAGGTTTGAGGTGGTTGTTGTGGTGGATAAAAGGGAGCTCTAGGGTGTTCACTAGTGGTGATGGAGGAACTAGCATGGATAGAGGAGTTGGAAATAGTGGTGTCATGTGTTGTTGGTTGAAAGTTGACGGGGGGTGCATAGACCATAGGAATTGGTTGTAAAGTATCACCCTCATGCTCATCCCCTATGTGACTACTTGTGCTATGTCCGTCGGATTTTGTATCATTACTATCACGTCCTGGTTGTCGATTTCCATGGTGAAGGTCAATGCATGCTCTTGCAGGCTCATCTCGAGCCAGGACTGGGGTATGTTTGTATTGGTGGATACTATGTTATGTAGATGGGTGTGGGTTGTGGAGGGTGGTCTTGTGGTGGTTGCATGGCTATTGTGTTGAGGAATATGGGGTGTTGGAGAAGGTTCGTGTTTGTGAAGGAGATGGTTCTCCTGTGATGGAGTTATGGTGTGATCGGTTCATTTGGGGAAGGTATGTATGTGATGGAAGAGTTGTTTGTAGTTGTAGGGATAATAGCAGCTAATAATGATGTTTCAGTGTGTTCTTGGTTTTGAGAGGGTAATGGAGACAGTTGATTTGATATGGGTAATGAAGATGTAGTTTCGTGTGTTTTACAGGCATGTGAAGGACATTTTGGGTTGCTTGTTTTGGTAATGGGCTTCGCCAGTCATTGTTTTTGTGATTTGGGTGGGAGGTGTAGGCATTGGGCCTGGGGGGTGTAAATTACTTTGGGTTATAGGGGAACGAGTAGTTTCCATAACATAGGCTTGTAATTGAGTGCCTATAGAGAGGTGTGAGTTGGAGTTGCATGTGACTGTGTTGTCGTAAATGTCAGGCTTTTTATCCACGTGGAAGGAGCTGGTGGTATGTGTTTGTGATTTAGAAGGTGATTCAACAATGATGGTTGGTGATTGCGTTCGATGGTGCTGGATGGATTGTAGGCTAGATGAAGACTGGGTAATTTCATGGGCTATTTTATTTGGTCCTGGGGTACTGACCGTTTGGTCCATTGGGTGAGGGTTCATTAAGAAGTTTAGTGTTGTTTCATTAAAAAAATTTGGAGGGGTAGAAAATCCATTAGGATCTATTTTGTTAATTAATGATTTTATAATTGGGGCATGGTTAGCCGTATGTGAGAGATTTAGGTTAGATGCCTTACCTGTGGATCCCGCGCCGGCAGTCGTCATCGTGTTTGGTGGTACGTGATTAGTTGTGTGTGATTTTTTCTAGAGCGAGTCTTTGATGGAAAGGTGACTGTTTTCCATTTGTTGGTGGCAGAAGTAGGTTATTTGTGTTGTTCCTGGATGTTGGTGCGTGTTATGTGTGGATGAGGAGTTTCATTTGGAGATGGAAGCCGTAGAAGGTGATGGAGATGGGCAAAAATTTTTGTGTGGCCAAGTCTACCACATGGAGTGCAGAAAATGCTTAGACCCTCATAAACTATTTGTTGTCTATGTGTACCAATGTACACATGTGTTTTGAGGGTCATCTCTAGAGGAACTTCTATACATATTTGTGCATAGCGGCCTCTTGTAGTTGCCGATGTGCATGTATCAACTTTGAGTAGGGATCCAATTTTTTTCCCTACACGTTGAAGTATTTCAAAGTCGTAGAACTCTGTAGGTAGCTCAGGTAATCGTAACCAAATTGCTGTGTAGGTGAGCTGGGTGGTGGAGGCTATAAATTTAGGTCCCCGTTTGCGCACGGATAGAAAATGGTTGAGTATAAACCAGGGCCCATTGTGAAGGGCATTGAGCATGTTTTCTTCTTTTTGAAACTTAAATAAGTAGAAATCACACCCTAAATATATTAAGGGCAGGTCCTCTGTGGGCTTCCATAATGCATGTAGTTTGGTTCGTAGAGTTTGGTGCCCAACTTTTCTTCGAAAAACTTTGACGATTATAGAGAATTTCCATAGCAAGTAGAGGCGTGATTTATCAGCTGATGTGAGTGGTATGAAAGTGTCTTGGTGGAGATCGTTTGTTGTTTCGTCGGTTATATCGATATGTGAGTGAGTTTGATGGCATGTATTGGGGTAGGAGGTGAATTGGTTGTTGGTCAGTAAGGTTTGTGCAAATGTGAGTGGGAGAGTAGTGGCAGTGCTTGGGTCTGAAGGTGGAGTTAGAGGTGTATCAAGGTGCATGGAACTAATGTCCGGCGGTTCCGGTGATGGGGTGGTGGTGGTGTTATATGTTTCTCCTATTTGTACCCCTATGTGAGAAAGTTGTACCATATTTTAGATTTTATTGAGGCTATTCGTCCATTTGAACCAGATAAACTGCTAATTTATGACGGAAATTGTCTGTTCTAGCTGTGGTAGAACACATTTCACATGCCTACACTATAACATGTTATTTATACCAGTCTAGGAGTATGAACTTGATAATCATTGATCATGTACATGTATTCCCGCATATTTACTTTCTCTGTGTTATGAGTTGGACTGGTAGCATGTGACCACGCTGAGCTGATTGTGATTATTAGCACATGAGTTATCCGTATGATTGATTGTATTATCATGTGAGTTGTCCGTGTAAATCCAGTTATTGATACTATTAGCACGTGAGTTGTCCGTGGACTACGTGAGTTGTTCGTGTGGTTGATTCTATTAGCATGTGAGTTGTCTGTTCAGCACATGAGTTTTCCGTGCAGCGTGTGGATATGGATCCATCCCCCCTAGGGTCACACTCTCATGTTTCTCTCTTGATGGTTTGCACGCGGTTATTGAGGAAAATTGATCAGTGGTTTGGTATCGATACGAAAAGTTTGAGGAAAGTCTGGCTAGTGTTATTTTGGAATTCCATTTCATCTTTACTTGCAAGTCCCATGGTTTATTATATCTGCATATCATCTTATATGATGTCCGCGTGATTGAGTAGAGATTTTGAGTAACTGTACCCACACACAGAGATAGACCTCTCAGTATCTTATACATGTTCACATTACTATTCTATACTTGTTGGATTATATGAAACTGTACATGTTATAGCAGGTATCATTTATAATTCTTGTTTCTTTTACCTCGTCATGGCTAGTTACGATACATATTGAGTATATTGGATCGATTATACTTATACTACACTCTGCACTTAATTGTGTAGATCCAGGTGTGGGACCAGTTACCAACAGTAGGCTTTCTTTTTGGACTATCATCAAGGGGCGAAGTAGGGCTGCATCCTTTGTTGCAATTTTGACGTACCCTTTCCGTAAATACTGTTATTATAGTTTAGATAGTGTTATCAATGTTCAGTTTCAGACTTTTGTTCATTGTAAAGCTCATGAATCCGTATTTACTAGTTTCTGGGAGATTTACATTGTATTAGCAGTATTTGGCTGTATTGACATTTCAGATTAATGTTATTTCTACAAGTTTCGTTGTTCTATTTCCTTTATTATTATGTTTCGGTTTGCCTAGACGATGTGTTAGGCCCCATCATGACGGGTTGGGATTTTGGATCGTGACAAGTTGGTTATAGAGTCCTAAGTTCATAGGTATCACGATTCATGAGAAAGTTTAGTAGAGTCTTGCAGATCGTTACAAAGACATCTGTACTTATCTTCAAGAGGCTACCGAACTGTTAGAAAACTTCACTTTCTTGTATCCTTGCCACGCAGATTTGTTATTTTCAGAATTTGAACTAGACTCTTCTATTCTCTCACAGATGGTGAAGATACGTGCGACCTAATTAGGTGGACGACCACCAGTACCACCGGTTAGGGCCGCGAGAGGCCGAGGCCACAGTAGAGGCCAAGGTGTGGATTGTACTACAACCAAGCAGTATTCGTGGAGCCACCAGTTGCTCCAGCTCAAGAGAAGGTACCATCTTAGGCACCAGTAGTTCCCATTTTGATTCCTGACCTTTAGGAGGCCTTAGCCCAGATTTGACTGTGTGCACGAGTCTGGCTCAGGCAGTCTCAGTTCCTGCTATGCCAACAACTTCTCAGGCCAGAGGAGGTTCCCAGACTCCCGTCACCCGTACTTCAGATCAGATAGCTTAGGGACTCTAGACTCCAGGTGTGTTGCCAGTTCAGCCATTTGCGGCCTCTAGGATCGAGGTTGGTCCCCCATTTGAGTGATGATGAGTAGAAAAAACTGGAGTGGTTTGGGAGGTTTAAGCCTCCAGAGTTCAGCAAAGCAGAGTCAGAGGATGCTCAGGATTTTATAGACCGATGTCTGCAAATTCTTCGCACAACGGGTATTTAGGACACACATGGCGTTTCATTCACTAGTTTTGAGCTAACCAGGGTAGCCTATCGATGGTGGCAGGCTTATGAGTTGAGTAGGCCTGCCGATGTAACGCCACTTTCATGGAATGAGTTCTAAGTTCTCTTCTTAGAGAAGTTTGTCCCATAGACTCGTAGGGAGGAGTTGCTTAGGCAGTTTGAGCTGCTACGCCAGGAGGGTATGTCTGTGACTCAGTATGAGATGAGATTTTTCAGAGTTGGCTCGTCATGCGGTATGATTAGTTCCCACTGGGAGGGAGAATATTAGGAGGTTCATTGATGGCCTCAAGTATGGGTTACGCTTTAATATGGCTCGGGAGGTTGCCACAGGTGTGAGGTTTGACAATGTGGTTGATATTGCTAGATACTTAGAGCTAGTTCGTAGGTAGGAGCGTGAGAAGCAGGAGTCTAAGAGGCCTCGTAGTTCAGGTGGTTTCATTAGTGCCTCATCTGGAGGTCATTCCTATTACAACAGGGATTATTCTTCTTCACCCGTTCAGGCAGCTCGCCATGTTCCTCGTGGTTCTTCAGTTAGCCACAGTTCCTACAGTTCACGCCCAGCTAAGGCATCATTTAGTGTGTTACCATCACAGATCTCTTATCATGATTCATCTACATAGGGCTTTCATTTCATAACATATGTCTTAAGCCAATGGAAAATCATAGAGATGAATTTCTAATCATTGGAATTCCATAACTTCCTATTCATGTGCATATTGCAAATTCAAGATTTAAGCGCTAAATAATCTTCAAGGAAAATAGCACGACATTGGCAATTAAGACATGTCTAGAGTTTCATGAGCATTTGGTAAATCAAACATTTAAACATTATGGATATAAACACGAGTACACAAGAACTCAAACATTTGAGATAAAATTCAAAGAGTAGGCCGTAATGGTGGCACGTGTAACATAATTCAAGATCATAAGCCTTTGAAACATTAATCATACATGAAACATTTTTCCAAGGTAGAATAATATAATAGGGGTGATTGGAACATGACTGGAGTGCATAAGAATTTGGGTAAATAAATTATTTTATGTAATTCGAAACAATATAAGTAGGAACTTGAATAAACCGAGCTTGGAGTTTACAAGGGATTCGTGAGAATCCAATTCTATGGAAGGAGTTTAGTCAACATACCTTGATTAAGTTTTCCCTAGAGTTCCTATGAAGTTCCGCTACTCGAAACACCCCAGGCTATAGCAACATAACCAAATTGAACCATTATTAGAAGGACTCTCGCGATAAAGGTCTCTTAGACATTTCATCAAGCATCTAATACGCAGAAATCAGCTACAAACTTCCATAATAGAAATTCCTCTACCCCGCAATATATTTTCAAGCAACCAGTCCATCTACAATGTCCCTACAACTCCCATCAATCTTCCTTGGTACATGCATGCCCAAACAATTGCTTCCAACCCAAAATAATCACATCCTCTACTCTTCCCACACATCAAATTTCGAAATAGAGGGATTACGACTTCCGATCACCATCTCATAAGTCCCAAAATAATAAAAATTTTACTTAAACCGAAGAATATACATCAAGCAAAGGGAACCACGATTCATCTTCTATAAGGGGACATTGTTTCGCGCTAGTTTGAAGGACTATTCTTGCGATGTCTTGGCAAGGAAGAAGACCGCCAAGCGATGGAGGAAGCACATTTTAGCTCATTGGAGCACACCAATCTAGTCCTAAGCCCCATTTTTGCATCAAGAGTATGGGCTATTACTGGATGACAATGGTGAGAGATCGCATACAGCATGTCAAAAGATGTCAAGCATGTTAATTCCATGCCAACTAGATCCACCAACCTACAGAGCCCCTTTCATCCAACTATAACTTCATGGACTTTTGATGCACGGGGAGTTGAAGTTGTTGGACCACTTCCAAAGTCATCAAAGGGATAGATGTATATACTGGCTGCCACATACTACTTCTAAAGATGGGCTTAAGTTGTTCCACTCAAGGAAGTGAAAAAGGAAACCATTTCCGATTTTATAAAAGTCGAATATAATTTTTAGGTAAGTTATACCAAGATCCACAATTACTGATAATGGAATTCCATTTAACAACAAGCTCGTAAGGAGTCTATGCGAGAAGTTCGGTTTCAAGAAACATAAGTCTTCAATGTATAATGCACCCACCAATGGCCTTGCTGAAGCTTTTAACAAGACGCTTGGTAACCTTTTGAAGAAAGTTGTTGCAAAGAACAAGAGAGATTGACATGAGAAAATTGGTGAAGATTTGTGGGCATACTAGACAACCTTCAGAACTGCTACACAAACAACTCCTTACTCTTTGGTATATGGCGTAGAAGCAGTCCTTCCGGTGGAGCAACAAATTCCATCATTGTGGATCGCAACCCAAGAAGGACTCACGTTCGAAGAGAATGCTCAACTTCATCTAGAAGAGTTAGAGGCATTGAATGAGAAAATATTAGAAGCGCAACAAATATTGGAGTGCTATCAAGCTCGCCTAGCTAGAGCCTTCAACAATAAAGTGCGGCCACGGTCATTCCAAGTGGGAAACTTGGTCCTAGATATTAGAAGACCTATAATCCTCAATAAACGCATAGGCGACAAGTTTACTTCAAAAAGTGATGGGCCATATGTTGTGAAAGAAGCGTATTCAAGTGGCTCATATCTCAGAGTTGGTCAGATCAACGAAAAATTTCTAAAGCAGTACTTCCCATGAAAGTCACATACACTCCTCGACGCACGAGCCTGCAAGTCATGATTCTCCTTGATGCATGAGCCTAAATCGCACGTTTCTGTGCTCTTTGATGTATGAGCCTAAATTGCATGTTGATATACTCTTGGCCCGCATGAGTCCAAACTATGCATGGCCAAAAAAAAATTAAGAGTCTGCTAGGTTGAAAACCTCGAAAGAGGCGGCCTAGGCAAAAGTTAAGACAAAAATAAAATCCTCTAGGTTGAAAACCTCGCGAGAGGTGGCCTAGATAAAAAAATAGGACATAAAAAAAACTTATCCCTGTGAACTACGTTATGACTTGATCCTCTTCACCAAGGTAGGTAGGAAACTTAGAGTTTAATTCTAAGTTCAGTCGCATGAGTTTTAAAAAAAAGGGTTTTGCTTATGGGATCATCACATTAACTCTTTCAAGTACAGAGGCGTATATAAATACGATAAAGAAGACAACTTGCGTTGAAATGTAAAAGATATTTTATTGCTTCAATGTTACAAAAGTTTATACATCCATAAATGTGGAGACGAGAGAGATTAGACATTATCATGTACAAAGCCTAAGTAATGGAAATTATCATAAACTAGGCTTTGTTGTTGACGCGTCCTAAATGCTTTTACAGGTCTGTATGCCATCTCCATATTTAATTTCATTCTCGATATATGTCTCCCCCATTCAGTAGTTGTGATGATCTCTTGACCATGCGTCTTGTTGTCGGGCCTCAAGCATGATAGTTGCTTCTCTTGTGCAAGTGTTGGTTGAAGGTCCCATATGTGAGGAGTCGTATCTCTTGGAAAAAAAACTTTAAATAAACATGGAACAGCCAATAATGAACTCCAAGAATATCAACAAATCAAGTGCAACAGATGGTGAAGGAGTAGCTTCGCATGACGATCTACTACAATAATTATTTTTTTCTTATAAAGAGTTTGCTTGCGGCTTTTTTGCTCTAAAACTTCAATATATTTGCATCTTATATGACTTTTCAATATGATATATGGACCCTTTGATCTCCTTCACGACTCTGCGAAAGTAATAAACAAGGGATATGATTTGTGAAACATGGTACTTGAAGTTACTATATGCAAGAATGTAGAGTCAACTTCGAAGAAGGACAACTCACAGAGAATGGAGCCTTGATCTTCGGCATGGTTATGTTTCTTCACGTCTAAATGTCGTAGAATCAATCCGTTTATGGTCCAGACACCCCTAGACCAAGCTAGGAATTTTTCTGCAGGAGCACGCAAAGTTGGAAAGTGAGCTCAACGGACGTCTGGATCAAATTCGAAAAGCCACTGCACTCCATCTAAAATTTGTTTTACCTATAACTTTTCACACGTTGCAGATATGTATATCTAGTGTCCAACAACACAAACTGTTTGTGATCTGGAGGCTCCTAGCACAAGATATGATTTTTTTCGCCAGAACACACGAATCTGAAAGTTTACTACAGCTAGGTGAACTTTGAGAATTTTCTATTTCCAGATCGAAAAGAGTTATTCCATGAAATTAATATGTGTTACATGTCTCTGAGTTTAATTTTCAACAGGGCAAACGGATCACAATTTAGAGATTTGTAGCTCGAAATATGAATTTTTCAATGAGAGTGCACAAAGCTGAAAGCAGCAAGGCAGACATCAAGAGAGACTTCAAAGTAATATCGCGGCCAATCTAAAAGGTGTTCTGCCGCGATATGTTTAGGTGTTGTAGGTATTAAACATGTATTACCTATGGCACAAACATCTGGGGATTCCGACACCTGTAGGTTGAGATATGAATTTTTCTACAAAAGTGCACAGCTGGATCGCAAGTGCGGCAGACATCATGAGCGAATTCTACTATGAAATCTTCAGGTGTTATGGGTATCAGAGTACTCTTTCCAATTCCATAGACGAATCGCAATTCCGACATACATAGGTCGAGATATGAAATTTTCCTTAAGAGCGCACGAAGCTGAATAGAAAGTTTGGCAGACAGATATGTCAAATTCAAAATTATTGTGGACAATCTGCAAGGAATCTGTATACGGACAAAATCGGGCTCACCCATTTTTGTTTGATTAATCGAGACCAGGATGGTAGGCCGAGGATCGGTCCCGTATTATATCAGACCGAGACATGAAGGTACGGTACCAAGCTCGGGATTCAAAGTACCATTTGATATCGAGACCAACCAGAATCGAGACCAAACGTGATAGACATCAAGCAAGACCGAAGAAATCATACTTACGAAAAGCCGAGATATTCGTGATCAGGCAAGGATCGTGGCCGAACTCGGTATGAATCAAATCAAGAACGGTTATTTAGGCAATCATGAGATTTGATTTTGTATTTTTAATTGTAAATAAGTAGGATTCCTTTACTATATAAAGGGGAGGGGTTTTTTAATCATTTGTAAGCATCTAACTCTCGCATAACAAAGCAATACAATACATTTTTCTCTCTTAAGCTCTCTGGTTCTTCTGCTCAGTTCATATTTCTTAATTATACACTCACTTGGCTCGAAGGCGATCTACCTCGAGGCCCAAGTTGCACTTCATATTGGTTTGCTTTATTTTTTCTAACATTAATTATCATATTTGACAATTGGTGATAAGTGAAATCACGTATCCTTAAAACTACTTATAAATTTGATTGTTATCCGATTTTAAGGGTAAAAAGTTTGGCACCCACAATGGGGCTAAGGATAATAGTGATTGCCTGGAACTAATTCTTATAACACACACCACTTTACACTTGTTCTTGTAAGTGTTTTTGATTTCAGGATCAGCATGTCGAATTCTCAAGCAGTACCCATACACGCCGATAATGGCCTTGGTTTTCACGGAGAAAACGACCACATACCCACCCCAGGGAATGAAGTACTTCAGGATGACCTCGAGGGAGTACTGATAGCAGACCCCATCGACGTCAGTTCCCATGATGCCGTGAATGCAAATTTGGGCGTCGACCTCGAAAATAGCATCCGCAGAGACGTTCGATCAACCGGTCAAAATACACAGGATGGCGAAGGCGGTGGAGTCAGCTTTCAATTAATATTTGAAATGTTGTAGGTTCAACAAGCTGCCATAGAGCTACTCCAAAATCAGAACCGTGTGCCAAGTAGGGTCGAACCCGAGCCCTCATTAGAAGTTATTCACAAGGCCGAATCAGTACCAGAGAGGTCAAAGGCGAATGAATTGAGTACTGACCCCGCTGTTATAAAAATGCTTGAAGAGCTAACAAAGCGAATCGAATCGGGGGAGAAGAAGATTGAAGCAAATGATAAAAAGGTGGAAACATATAACTCCCGAGTTGATCAAATTCCAGGGTCACCACCTATTCTGAAGGGTTTGGATTCGAAGAAGTTCATGCAAAATCCTTTCGCCCCAAGCGCGACTCCTAAGCCCATCCCAAAGAAATTCTTCATGCCAGAAAGCCCCAAGTATAATGAACTACCGACCCCAATGAGCATGTCACTTCTTACACATGCACAATAAAGGGGAACGATTTAGAGGATGATGAAATTGAGTCATTCTTGCTGAAGAAGTATGGAGAAACTTTATCGAAGGGGGAAATGATATGGTACCATAATTTTCCGCCCAGCTCCATTGATTCCTTTGCCATGCTCGTAGATTCCTTTGTCAGAGCACACGTCGGAGCCATAATGGTCGAGACTAGAAAGTTGGACCTCTGAAAAGTGAAGCAGAAAGACAATGAGATGCTTAGAGAGTTCGTATCTCGGTTCCAGATGGAACGTATGGACCTACCCCTAGTTGCAGATGATTGGGCCATCCAGGCTTTTACTCAAGGACTAAACATACGAATTTCGGTGTGCTCACGAAAATTAAAGCAAAATTTGATCGAATACCCAACCGTAACCTGGATCTCCTCGAGAGTCTCCCTTCGAGACTGGAATTTGGCATGCTCGGCAACCCAATGTGCTCGAACTTGAGAAACTTCAGCAACCTCCTTTGCTCGAGCTTGAGCGGCTTCGATGTTGGATCAGTAGAAGGCCAAAATTGCCTCAGCATCAGCCTTGGCCGTTCAGCCTTAGAGTTGACCACTGCAAGTTCTCTGACCAGCTTCTCTCGATCGGAAGTTGCTGAATTCAACCGAGACTGGAACTCCTCAATTTTCTTGGCTTGCACCAAGTTCTTCTCTTTCATGATTTGGAGTTGTATTTCAGCCGAGGATAGTTGAGCTCGGGCAGCCTCCTTTTCTGAGGCAAGTCAGTCCATGTTTTTCTTCCATGTTATGATCTCCGCCTTCACCGCATCCACTTCCTCATGAAGTTGCCCAATTATATAGAGCTTCTACTGGATCTGTGGGATCGAACTATTAGCTGCCACTCCCGAATCAGTGTCATTAACTTCTAAGATTCTTCTTACCTGCCCGACCAAATCAGTTTGTTCTTTTTGGGCCGCAACTAGCTCAGCTTGAAGACCCTTTGCTTCTTCTTCTCTTTGCTCACTGAGAAGCTTGAGGACGTCTTTATCCTCAGTAAGTCCTTGGATTTCGGCCTCATATCAGCTCAGCTCCCCTCGACATTGAAAGAAAGTTTCGTGATGAAGTGACGAGGCTTACAAAAATAAGAAAGAAAGAATTAGACGAGAAGAGAAAAACCCAAGTATAAAAATGGATATTGACAAAGGGAGTAGGGTGTACCCGGTTCAGAGCCTGTTGGGCCTTGTTAAAAAGAAAAGGCGCTCCCACCTCGTCCATCAAAGCTTGGTCTTCCTCCATAATCAAACTCCGAAGGTAACTAGCCACCACTATGGGGGCTGCAAGAACCCGTGCATCCTCTGGGACCGTGATGATAATCGTTCGTTTGCACTCGGAATCGGCACTAGGGGCCAGAAACTGGCTGGTCAGTCTGAAACTCGAGGAAGATTCACTTGAGCTCTTCCTCGGTACCTCTAAGTCGCTCAGACCAGCGACATCGTTGACCCTAGAAAAATAACCACGGAAAGGGTCATCCTCTCCATGGATTCCCTCTACATGAGAAGTCTTTACGGCTCGAGCATCCCGAATCATTTCCTCAGAGAATGAAGAAAACGATGGAGTCTCTGATTTCTATTTCCCCAAGTGGATCTTTTGGGGCATTGTCTTTGTCTTGAAGAGCCTCGAGCCTGACCTCCACAGCTACTTCCGCCGTCTTCTCACCCCGAGGAGAGGCACCTTCGGCTTCAGTCAGCTCGGGGACTTCAACTGAATCCCTTTCTTGGACCCTATCAGGTCGGGGTAGAATATTTTTTCAGCTTCTACCGGTCTAGTGGCCTTTTGAGCCTCGGTATTAGCTCGTGCTCGAGCCATCAGCCCAGAATCATCTTTTTCTTCTTCTTCTTCTTCTTCTTCTGCCTCCCTTAAAAGTTGTACTGATCCACAGATAGGGGACCTCTTCCTCGGAAGTCAATGGAACTCAAAGACCTGAAGATAAGAAGCTTGAAGAATGCAAAGAACTTTGAAGAATAGAGTAGAAGAGATTGAAAGTAAAGTTTGAAAGAATGGAAAATGGACCTATTTATTGGTTTCACGGTGACGGTTCAAAGCTGATAAAGGCCGACCATCGACTGATGCACATTAAATGCCTGGGAAACTATACCGATGGGACATTTTGGTCACCTTTATCGCTTGCGTCACGGTGCGGACATCACGACAAATCGGGGTAAAGTTCGGAGGCTCAATTCGTTTCTTGTCATTACACTCCAAAAAATGATGGGACTATCTTTATACAGTCAAAATCGGGCTCACCCATTTTTGTTTGATTAATCGAGACATGGATGGTAGGCCGAGGATCGGTCTCGTGTTATATCAGACTGAGGCATGAAGGTGCGGTACCAAGATCGGGATTCGAAGTACCAATCGAGATCGAGACCAGCCAGGATTGAGACCAAATGGGATACACATCGAGCAAGACCGAAGAAAGCTTACTAACGGAAAGCCGAGATATCCGTGACCGGGAAAGGATCGTGGCAGAAATCTCGGTACGAATCAAATCAAGAATGGTTAATTAGACAATCATGAGATTTCCTTCTATATTTTGAATTATACCATAAGTAGAATTCATGTACTATATAAAGGGGGTTCTACTCATTTGTAAGCATCTAACTCTCGCATAACAAAGAAATACAATACATTTTTCTCTCTTAAGCTCTCTGGTTCTTCAGTTCAGTTCATATTTCTTAATTATACACTCAGTCGGTTCGAGGGCGATCTAGCTCGAGGGCCAAGTTGCACTTCATACTGGTTTGCTTTATTTTTTCTAACACTAATTATGATATATCACAATTGGTGCTAAGTGAATCACGTATCCTTAAAACCACTTATAAATTTAATTGTTATCCGATTTTAAGGGTAAATGGAATCCTTCCACTATATTTTGAGAATTTACTTATCCGCGAGTCTTCTTCTCAGTGGCACAGACGGCTCACGACTTGGATGTTCCTAGTTCTAGATATGTACTTTTCAATGACAGCATGCAGTGCTGTGAAGTCAAAACAGCAGACAAGTGCATCAGTTTCAAAAATTTGTTCCCGCTTGTTCTAATGGAATTTGTCCCTAAATGTTTGATATGTTGTAGCGTCTGAATTTCTAATTCTGCAAAATCAAGCGGATTACAATTGGAGCATTCCGATCTCGAGATATAGATCTTTCGGTGAGATTGCATAGTGCTGCAAAGTCAAAATGCTGAACATGTGTATCTGTTTTTGTAAAACAAATTGCGGCTAATCCTTAATGAACTTGGTTGTGAACTTTTGATATGATTCTTCCCTTCGAGTTCTGATTCTTTAGGGGGAAGCGACTTGTTTTTCATCGCACCTACATCAAAGGATGGATCTTTTGCGGAGATTCGCCAAGTACTTGCTCGTCGAGGTTGGAAATAACTGCTCTAAGTAGTGTCAATTTCTCCAAACGTCAAGAATGAGATGCTCCACATATCTCGCTTTCAAAGAAGAATACATTCACTCCAACTTTAAGCCTCTTCTGCACCAGTATGCAAGGATGAGATGTGTGCTCGCTCGTCAAGTATGGAATAATGTCACCGCAAGCCTTTTCCTCACCAAGCCTCAAAGAGGGGACACACCAAGTAGTTCATTGTCGATCACATGGACATCGTGTGCATCATCACAGTGATCTCAAAGATTGTTTACACTGTCGTGCAGATCTGCAAAAAGCCAAAAAAAAAAAGAAAAAAAAAAAAGAGAGATGGCTCATGGAACCTGCTGGCCAGAGGCACGATGTGCGGATTCTAGAGACAACTTCAAAAAAACTTTCTGGGTCAATCCAAGATAAATCAAGTTTCTATCTTTGGCGTAGACATGGTGCTGCGAGTCTGGTTCCTTTAGGATTTTGCAATTTGCGTTTTAGAAACTCCTATAACAAGATATGAATCTTCCTTTTGAAGGTGCACAAGGCTGACAAATCAACGCCGCTAGAGATATCTCCCAAGAGTGGTGCGAGCAAAAGCGTTGATAGCTTCTGAAGGAGATTACTCGATTCAGAACCTTTCGAGCTGGATCTAGTGCTAACGAAGATAAGAGACATCGCTTGATGGATGTATTTTGTCTTCGGCTCGAAAACTAGAGTTGGTGCTCGAATGCTTCTCTAATCTCACGACCTCTGCCAAAAAAAGAAAAAACAATCAGCATCAAAGGATAAGCTAAATTCCAGGGACTGCATCTCCATTATCCTCCATGTTGGCCCAAGAAATTTAATCGTCTTGAAGATTGACAAAGGAACTCAAAGATGAACCAGGTTCATCAGTGGAGACATAGACACATGCAGAGTTAAGGCACGTGAGGTGCACATGCAGGAGATAAATGAAATCTGGGAATAAAGAGATATCTCCTGATCGAAAAGATTGCAAAATGATAAGGAGAAGGACTCCTTATTCAATAAGAACAGAATCAAAGATAAGGAAGGATTCGAGGAGTTGAGATTAACTAGAACTCTTCCACCAAGGAAGAGTAAAATTAGAACTCTAGTAAGTCTACTAATCCTATATATTGCAGATTGTTCTTATTGTACAGTGACGCACAAAAGCAGAAGTTAAGCAAGAATTGAGAGCAAAATTAGCAAGGCAAATTTTACAAGCAGTTCGTGTGAGATTTAGGTGTGCGACTCTGAAGCTACTTGAACCAGATAGAAGAACCAGTTCCAAATGTTGTCTTTTAGTCTAGTTACTTTTAGTACGTGATTTCAACTTGTACCTTTCAGCTTTATCTACAAGCGTCTGTAATAGGTACTGTGTGTTTTCAAGTTATAGCTAACTTGGAGTTTGTCGCAAATAGCTAGAGGCTAGTTTGCCACAAAGGGATTATAGGTAATCCTAGGTTTACAAAAGAGTTGTTGTAAATGTTGTTTGGCTCACTGATTTAGTAAAAGAGTTTGGGAAAATCCTACTGGGAAGTAGGTCATGGTTTTTCACCTTTGAGCCAGGTGTTTTCCACGTAAAAATATCTGTGTTGTTTATTTTCTGTATTTATTATTCCGTAAATAGTAGAGGTTGGAACACATAGAAGAACCTGGTCCTTCTATAACTAGTGCACGCGAAAATCGGACACCACACAAATCACCCCCCTCTTGTGTGGTATTAATGTTCAGAACATCAATTGGTATTAGAGCGGGTTATCCTTAAAGAGGCTAACACCTTAGGAAAATATCAAGATGAGTGCACCACTTGGGAACTGAGAAGGACAATCAACTGCTAGGCCTCCACTCTTCAATGGCCAGTACTAATCCTGGTGGAAGAACATGATGAGAGACCATATAATTGGAGAAGACTATGAACTATGGGATATTGTTACTGATGGTCCTTTGACCACCATAAAGACAAATGCTGAAGGAATAGATGTGCCAAATACAAGAGTTGACTGCACTCTGAGGATATGAGAAAGTGGGAGAAAAATGCCAAGGCCAAGAAGTGGCTTATGTGTGGACTTGGTCCAGATGAGTACAGCAGAATTCAAAGTTGTACCACTGCCAAGGAAATTTGGGACACCTTGCAAGTGGCTCGTGAAGGATTTCCTCAAGTGAAGAGATCTAGAGGTACTATACTATATTCTCAATATGAGAATTTCTCTATGAAGGAAGGAGAGACCATTCAAGAGATGTACACTAGGTTCACTACATTGACTAATGAACTGAAATCTCTTGGAAGGACTTTCTTGAGGAAGACAAGGTTAAGAAGATTTTGACAAGGGTTCTGCCAATCTCTCGGGAGAGTAATATCACTACAATTTAGGAATCCAAGAACATTGCAACTCTCAAACTGGATGAGCTAATTGGCAATCTCACTGCCTATGAACTTAGAAGGCAGACAATGAAGATGGATGCTCTCAAGAAGGAAAGAATTCTGGGATTAAGAATCACTGAGGGAGAAGAACTAGAGGAAGATGAAATGGCTATGATCACCAAGGAATGAGAAGAAAAGGCACCTCAAGAGGTGGAATTTACAACAAGGCAAGGGACACCAGAAAAATACACTAATGGGGGCTGCTACAAATGTGGGAAAACTGATCATCACATCAAGAACTGTCCTTAGTGGAAAGTTGAATGGAAAAGGGAAAGGTCTAAACGAAGGAACCAGAAGAAGGAACAGGTTCATCCCAAGAAGAACAAAATATCAACAAAGGTTATGGTTGCTGCTTGGGGAGAAAGTTCAGATGAAGAATCAGATGATGAAGATGGAGATGAACAATCCCTCATGGAAATTGGTGAATCAGATGAGGAATCTGAGGTAAATATATTCCATCTCAAAGAGAAGATTAAGTTCCTATCCAAAGAGAAACTCTCTGAATTATTGCTTGACTTTATTGATGATTCTGAAGTAATTAATAAAGAAAAGGAACTGTTGTCTAAGGAGTGTGTAATGTTAAAAGCAAAGCGTAAAAACCTGGAACTCAGAGTAAGTGAGTCTGTGAGTGAAAATACTGCTCTGAAGAACCAGGTTCATCCACTTGAAACAAATGTCCCAGAGTTAAAATCTGAAAATCTAGAACTGAAACTAGGAACCAGTAAAAAGATAGCTGACAAGTCTCAACTCACCTTAGAAGAAAATATAGGAAAACTAAAAGATGAATCGTATATGAAGGATGAACAGATAAAAGTGATGAAAGGAGGAGCTTGGTAAGGTCAAGCATTAACTAGACAGAACTTGTAAATGGAACAGATCCTCTGATGCTTTGACATGGCTACATGAAAATCATAGTAGCAATAGGAGAGGACTTGGCTTTGGAAGTCAGCTGCCTAAATTAGATCCTAAAAGCAAGTACCTCACCCTTCCTGAGAACAAAATATGTACCCACTGTGGTAAGACTGGTCACTACAAAAGTGAATGCAATGCAAAAGAGCAGGCTAGTCAAAATAATAAAAGTTTCGTTCAAGGGAAGAATTGGTTACCAAATTGGGCTAAAAAGAATTTAATTCATCCTTTTGCTTCTAGAAAGGGACCCAAACTAGTTTGGGTTCCTAAGACTAACCCCTGATTTTCTTCTGTAGGTTCAAGTGAAAGGAAGTAGCCAAATATGGTACATGGATAGTAGCTGCTCAAAACACATGACTGGTAACAAGGACCAGTTCCTTTCACTTGAGGACCTCAAAGGAGGAAATGTCTCCTTTGGAAATGGAAAGAAAGGTGAAATCATTGGGGTTGGTAAGGAGGACACTCATTCCATTGAGAATTTCTACCTAATAGTTGGCTTGAAATATAGCCTAATCAGTGTGTCACAACTGTGTGATAGAGGTAACTTGGTAGCATTCACCTATACAAAATTTTTTGTAATAAATCTTATCATTGATAAGATTGTTTTGCAGGGAAAAAGAGTGAACAATATATACATCATATATTTGTCCACACTTTCAGAAAATGAATTAACATGCTTAAGTGTGCTTGGACATGCAAGTCTGAGTCAACTTAACAAACTAGTCTCCAAGGACTTAGTGATACGTCTGCCTAACATTAAATTCAAGGAAGACAAAGTCTGTGAGGCTTGTGCAAGGGTAAGCATGTAAGATCCTCTTTCAAAAGCAAGAAAGTGGAAAGTACCACCAGATCGATGGAACTGGTCCATATGGATCTTTGTGGTCCTATGAGAACCTTAAGAAGAGATGGTAAGAGATATGTGATGGTGCTTGTTGATGACTATTCTAGATTTACCTGGACATTGTTTCAACATCTAAAGATGAGGCATTCGACATGTTTACTTCCTTTGTTAGAAAAATTCAAAAACAATTAGGAAATCAACTTGTATCAATTAGGTCTAATCATGGTACTGAATTTGAAAATGCTAAATTTGCTGAATTTTCTGATGAGCATGGCGTAGATCATAACTTTTCTTCCCCTAGAACTCCACAACAAAATGGAGTGGTTGAAAGAAAGAATAGGATACTTGAAGATATGGCTAGGACTATACTTCTTTCTAGTAAACTACCTCATATCTTATGGGCAGAAGCTATTAATATTGCATGCTATATCATAAATAAGTGCATGACTAGACTACTTGTAGAGAAGACTCCCTATGAGTTACTTAAAGGGAGAAAATTCAATATATCCACCTTAGGGCTTTTGGTTTCAAGTGCTTTGTGCACAACAATGGTAAAGACTCCCTAGGTAAGTTTGATCCTAGAAGTGATGAGGGAGTATTCTTGGGATATTCTTCACATAGTAAGACTTATATAGTCTATAAAAAAAGAACTATGTGTGTTGAAGAAAGTGTGCATGTAGTTTTTGATGAAACTAACATTCTTTCTAAGAGACAGGAACAAGAGGATGAAGAAATTGGGCTGGTCAGAAACTCAGTCCAAACTGGAGCAACACTGGAGGAAGGAACAGGTGATGGAACATGTTCATCCCTCCCTGGCAACATGACAGGGGGAACTGAAAAAATTAATTTTCAAACCTCATTATAACCTGTACCTGATCCTGTTCCACAACAACAAGGCACTGAAGGAACTTCAAGGAGTAACCAATTGGTTGTGAAACCATTCAGATATCAAAGTTCTCACCCTATTGAGAACATTATCACTGATCCAACCTCTGGAATCAAAACCAGATCCTCTTTGAAGAATCTGTGTGCTTTTGATGCTTTCATATCTCTTATTGAACCTAAAAATGTTGTTGAGGCTTTGCAGGATGCAGACTAGGTGAATGCAATGCAAGATGAACTCAACCAATTTGAAAGAAGTCAAGTTTGGCATCTGGTACCAAGACCCTTGGATAGATTAGTAATTGACACAAAATGGGTCTTCAAAAACAAACTTGATAAAGATGGAACAGTTACAAGAAACAAGGCAAGATTGGTGGTTCAAGGATACAGTCAGGAGGAAGGCATAGACTATGATGAAACCTTTGCTCCAGTGGCAAGGCTGGAAGAAATAAGACTCATCATAGCCTTTGCTGCTTACATGGAATTCACCCTTCACCAGATGGATGTTAAGAGTGCTTTCCTAAATGGCTATCTAAAGGAAGAGGTGAGGAACCTCCATGGTTTGAGAACAAGGAGAATCCTGATCATGTGTACAAACTTGACAAAGCACTGTATGGACTCAAGCAATCTCCCAGAGCATGGTATGAAAGGTTATCAAAATTCTTGCTTGATCATGACTACAAGAGAGGTAAAATTGATAGTACTTTATTCTTAAGGGAAGAAGGTAAAGATCTCTTGGTAGTTCAGATATATGTAGATGACATAATCTTTGGAGAAACTACTGAAAAGTTAAGTAAAGAATTTGCTAAACTAATGGAGAGTGAATTTGAAATGAGCATGATGGGTGAGCTTAATTTCTTTTTAGGCTTACAAATTAAACAAAATTGAAATGGAACTATGATCCATTAGCAAAAGTATGTAAAAGAGTTGCTTAAAAGGTTTAAAATGGAAGATTCCAAAGAAATTGACACTCTTATTGCGATAACCACAAAACTAGATGTAAATGAACCTGGTTCATCTGTTGATCAAAAGTTGTATAGGGGAATGATTGGTTCATTGTTGTATCTTACAGCCAGCAGACCTGACATTGTTTTCAGCATAGGACTTTGTGCAAGATTTCAGGCTAATCCAAAGGAATCCCACTTAACTGCCGTGAAGAGAATCTTGAGATACCTAAAAGGCACCACTGATCTCTACCTTTGGTATCCAAGAGGTAGTAACTTCAATCTTGTGGGATATGTTGATGCTGGCTATGCAGGTTTTCTAGTGGATAGAAAGAGCACCTCAGATATGGCACATTTTCTAGGATCATGTCTTGTGTCTTGGGCCACTAAAAAGCAAAATTTTGTAGCTCTATCTACTGCTGAGGCTGAGTATGTGGCTGCAGCCTCATGTTGTGCTCAACTACTGTGGATTAAACAACAATTGATAGATTTTGAAATCGATGTTGGATCCATCCCTATCTTTTGTGATAACACCAGTGCTATAAGCATGACAAAGAACCCCGTTCATCATAAAAGGCCTAAGCACATAGATGTTAGACATCATTTTTTAAGGGATAATTATGAGAAAGGATTGATCTCTATTGAATTTTGTGCTACTGATAAACATATTACTGACATCTTTATAAAAGCACTAAGTAGAGAGAATTTTGAAAGGAACAGGTTAGAGTTAGGGATGATTAATATCACCTAATTGAACCAGTTCATAATGTACATGAAAAAAAATTTAAAAAGGGAAAAATGAAATTTGTGTAAATAATCAGATTAACTGTTGCTCAGTCTCATGCTGTAAATAGCATACTCTCTTGCCATGTTTTGAAATGACTCATTGATTACTAATGATATTTTTCCTATTGTTGAAATTTGAGGCTTGATCAAGAGGTTTCTTACATGATGAACCTGGTTCATCAGTGCTGGTTCATCTGAAAGGCGAGGTATGTGTTCTCCACCATACACATTTTGAAATATTAATAGTTAATCATGAGCAGAACTCTACCTAAAACAAGATCTTTTCAAAATCTAGTCTTTATTCTAATTTTGAACCAGTTCCGTCACCTCTTAGAATCCCATCAAATTAAAAGCCTAGAAAATAAGGTAGCCGTAACCGTTATCTCTAACTGACACTTACAGAAGTGATTAGACTTCTTTTTGACCCAAAATACTCCCGTTATATATTAATTACACATCCCCTTTAGAACCCCATCATCATCACTTCTCTAAGTCATCATTCACTAAGCCATAACCAGCGAAACCCTTTCATCTCTATGCTCCAAAACCTTGATTCTGATTCTCTTTTATTCTTCAACTCAAAATCTTCTTCTTCCATCTTCAATCAAAAATGACTAACCCTTCGGACAACCCTGGTACTCTAACACCTGTTATTCCATATTCGACTTCTTCAACACCTCCACCACCAAGTCCTACTCCGTCTCAACCCAGTCCCAGTATTCCTCAACCTAGCCCTAGTTCAGAACCCAGAAAAAGAAGGGTTAAAATGCTTGCCAGAAAAATAGTGGCTACAGGTTCTCTCGTCAGAAAATTGAATGCCAAACTACAAGCCAATCAGGCCCCAGAATCAGAAAATTCAAGTGATTCGTTTAAATCAGTTACTGAGGAAGCAGCAGGATCATCTGATTCTGAACAGGTATCATTTGTACCTAAGATCACTTCTGAGAATGTGTCTGAAATAGCGGAGAATTTAGAAAACAGGTTTATTTTGGTTGGGTCTGTGATAGATGTGGAGTTTCCAAAAGTAAGACGAATAGGTGGTAAAAATAAAATTGGGAAAAAAATAGAGAGAGAGGGAGGTCGGAGTGACGCGAGGGGAACAAAGGGAGAAACTACTAGATTGTCTATTTGTGGTACTGAAATAGTAGTAATAGAATAGGGAGCCAAGAAGTCAGTGGGAAGTTAATCAAGAGAAGCGACTGAGGAATTAGTGAATCTAGGAAAATCTACAGACGAACCTGGTTCATCTATTGAGGAGACCTTAGCAGATTTTATGAAGAAGTTAGGAGATAGTTATAAACCAAAGAAGAAAAGGACTCCAAAGGCTAAGAAGTCTGAAACTGCAGGAGTAAGTAAGAAGAGAAAAGTCACTCCATCTATTGTTTCTGAAACTCCTCTTCTAAGAGGAAGAACTACAAGAAGTGCAATTAGGCAGAGTGAGGAGGAGTTACAAAAAGCTTTGGAGGAAAGTAAGAGAAAGAGAGCTGAGAAGGGAAAGGATAAAATTGTTGAGCCTGTAGAGGCTGTTGAGATTAAGGAGATGGACCTGGTCCATCAAGATGATCAAAGGGCAAAAGTTGAGGTTCAGACCCCCAAACCAAACAAATCCAAGACTTCTTCAAAGAAGTCTGCATCTGTGTCTGCTGCACCCTCAACTGTAGCCAAGAGAACCAGGTCTATAGTAAAATCAAAGAAAGTTAATATTGATGAAGAGGAGGATTGGAGTGCTGAAGAAGAAGATGAGTCTGCTGGAGAGCAGGAAAATTTGATTAAGTTTAGGAAGCGCACCATTCTGAAGGGGAGATTGCTGAAAGATTTGGAGGAATCTGGCATGGTCTATCTGATGGATAAGCTGGAGGTGCAGGGCTGGAAGGACATGGTCCTTCAGTTGGATGAGAGGCTAGCCAGAAGTAAGATAATCGAGTTCATGGCCAATGTTGTAATCAAGGACGGCAGGGTCTCTAGCCAAGTAAAGGGGACCAAAATTTCCTTTGATGCCATAGAATTGGGAGAAGTGCTTGGGATTCCAACTGAAGGCTATGATGATTACACCAGGCAGAGATGGCCCAGCTTGGATGCTCTTCATACTGCTCTGCAAATCACCAGAAGGTTCTGTGACAATGAAGAGGAGGTTGAACCAAGGGTTTTCTACAAGAGTGTGATGAAGCCCCCTCACAAGGTGGTGTTTTAGTTCATTAACAAGTGTGTACTGCCAAAGCAGGAGAGAAGACACATAGCCAATTACATGGACTTAGTTCTCATGGAGTGCCTGGACAGTGGAAAGCAGATCAACTGGCCTTACTTCATCATTCAACTGCTGGAAAGGGTGGTAAACGGTTCCAAGGCTCATGACATTCCTTATGGCTTCATCCTCACAACTGTACTTGCTCACTACAAGGTGCCTCTGAAGAAGACATAAATGGCCACAGTCAAGGATCACTTTGGCAAAAATACTCTTCTGGCCTGTGACTATATTGTCAATGTTCCTGACAATGAACCTGGTTCATCCAGGAAGACACCTGCAAACATCAAAGTCAGAGCACTTGTGCAGGAGGGTGGGGCTAAGGATGCAGAAATACTTAGGCTGAAGAACCGCCTGGCAGAGGTTGAATATGAGAGGGATGCTCTCAGAACTGAGCTTGCCAAAGAAAAGGAGAATAATGAGGGGATTCTTAAGGATATGCTATCTCTTCTCCAAGCCAAAAACCCAGCCTCCACCCCTTCCCAGCCTTAGTAGTCCAGTCTTTCTTCGACCTTCAGTGACCCAGATTAGGGATTTTTCTTGTTTTTTTTTGCTCATGGTGTAAACTATTTTTATTTCTTCTTATGGATTGTGGTTGAACAATGCTTCTATCAATGAATTATGTTGCTTTTGCTCTTAATCTTGCTTCATTTTCTTTGATAGTTTGCATTCTTGGTTTACTATTGATGATTAATCCATGATTGCACTTGCAGTTGCCCCAGTGGCCATGAGTAATTCTTAAATATCTGGGACTTTCTAAAATTTACAACTTTTCGATGATGCCAAAGGGAAAAATGGTTATGTGATATTCTGAACATGTGATATTTATAACCTAATGAACCTGGTTATTTTATGATAAATGCTCAATATTCTAAAATGTGTTAATATTGGATTAAGTTGGTTACATGCCTAAGCACAGAGTTTGTCATCATCAAAAAGGAGAAATTTGTTGGCCCAAGAAATTGAATGGTTTTGAAGATTGACAAAGGAACTCAAAGATGAACCTGGTCCATCACTGGAGACATAGACACATGCAGAGTTAAGGCACATGAGGTGCACATGCAGGAGATAAACAAAATATGAGAAATAAAGAGATATCTCCTGATAAAAAGATTGCAAAATGATAAGGAGAAGGGCTTCTTATTCAGTAAGAACGGAATCAAAGATAAGGAAGGATTCGAGGAGTTGAGATTAACTAGAACTCTTCCACCAAGGAAGAGTAGCATTAGAACTCTAGTAAATCTCTTGTTTACTAATCCTATATATTGCAGATTGTTCTTATTGTACAGTGACGCGCAAAAGCAGAAGTTAAGCAAGAATTGAGAGCAAAATTAGCAAGGCAAATTTTGCAAGCAGTTCGTGTGAGATTTAAGTGTGTGACTCTGAAGCTACTTGAACCAGATAGAAGAACCAATTCCAATTGTTGTCTTTTAATCTAGTTACTTGTAGTAGGTAATTTCAACTTGTACCTTTCAGCTTTATCTAGAAGCGTCTGTA
>ML434390.1:0-24775 GCA_005239525.1 Nicotiana knightiana | reverse complement strand
GGGGGGGGGGGGGTAATTAAGACTACGAATAGTTTAAAGCTATAACTAATAATTCATGTCAAGTTTAGGGGGGCGTTAAGGTATTTTGCCTATTGGAAATTATAACTTTGAATATCGGTTTAATTTATGGTCGGTACATAAAATGTGAGTTGAGGTTATAATTTAAAGCATAAGCGACGAATTGACCAAGTATTTATAATATAACAGTTTCTGAGAAAACAGTGAAGATGGATGAAATTAATGTTAATTGTGAAAATATTGCAGATGAGAAAATTATATGTGGAAATATAGGTAAATTTAGTGATTTTGGGTAATTTACTAACGATTAAATAATGAACATAACATAAGGCAAACTCTGTAGGAAAATTTGATCAATCACTGAGTCGTTGCCTATAACAAAAACTATGCTTGATTTCTGAATATTAAGTTAAGGTCGACTATATGAATCTCTATTAAGCACACTATTTCAATTAGGACAAATATTACTTTTAATTTGCAGCCGAAACTATTTAGTAGCCGTAAAAGTGTATATAAAATTTATATATTTTTTAAATATAACATATATAAATATACAAAAATAAGGAAAACTCTCTAGGAAATATATATATATATACAAAAAATATATATGTTTCGACTATTATTTTTAAAGCGGCATTATAATGTCATTTCCCCTTTCAATTAAACCATCTTAGGCAAATTACGTTACTATGTGTTTCGAGGATTCATCATTTATATCGAGTAATTTTATTATGTACGTCAATCTACCACAATCATTTTCCTTTATCCGAACTTGAAATCGGAATCTTAACGTTGTCTAGCAGATAAAAGAAAGAAAACAATTAGACCTCTATATAACAGCATCGCTATATGACAATCATTCACTATAAGAGTTATATTTTTTATGGAACCAATTTTTATGTTTTATTATAATATATATTTTCTATAACAACACTTTGGTGTAACAATCGAAAAAAGTTCGAAGCGCGTGAGATTGTTACGGAGAGATTTGACTGTATTTTGTCATTCTAAGGTCCCTCTCCCATTTATTGGATTACAAATCTCAACAACAAATTCTGTCACTGCAAAGTCTTGGTTAGGTTGTTGGAAAATTTAACAACTGCTATACAGATATAGATAGGACATAGTACTTAGTCCTTTTTCTCTTTGCTGTAGCAACTCAGCCATCACCTCAATTTTGTACTATCAATATGATTATTTGATAACAATTATCACTTTTTTAACACATTATCCAAGAACAAGGACTTTTCTATGAGATGGGTTAAAGGTTTTGTTCAGAAATTCAGAAGCTTTTTTAGTATTATTTTTGATTCATTTGTGTATATGCGTCTAATAAAAGATGGTTTCTTTTGTTTAAATGTATGGATTTGAGGACAGAATTTTAAAAAAGAAAGTAAGTACTACTATGTTTAATAATATAACTGCACAAGAATTTTAACTTTAAGTTAGTGGGAATATGGCAGCATTTGTAACCATTGGGTATTTAATTTGGCTTTCTATTATGGTCAGTTTTAAGTTCCTTTGTAACAAAAGTACAAATGAGTATCTAACAAATATATTAATTACTTGTCAGGGTAAAATATGCTGGTTTTTGACCAGTCTTATCAGTTACTTTTATTTATTTATTTTTTACCTTTGGCTGCTAAATGGGGGCGACTTAGGACCAGTAAGAAGTAACATCTCGGGGACTTGATGAATGTCCTATCTCCATGGTAACAAGTAGGCTGTACATAATACAAGAGTTTTTAGAAATCACTATTTAGTGGTTATTAATACTCTATAGCTATTATATACATAATTATTTTCTCTAGTTACTATTCAATTGGCGGAACCACCTTATACGAAAGGGTGTCAAACGATATCCCTTCGCGGGAAAATACATTGTGTAGGTTAGTAAAAAGAAAATTTTATATGTATATATAGTATTTATTGACCCCCCTTAATTTTTTGGTATGTTTACTTTTATATATTTTGACACTACTTAATAAAAAATTTGGCTTCGCCACTGGTAGTGTATTCACATATATTTGCGCTGCTGAACACAACAGCAAAAAAAACCTAAAATCAAGGCAGTCCAACTGTATACACATGTATTCACATGTATTCGTGTCATATATTCATGAATACAACAATAAAAAGCGCCTAAAATCAAGACGGTACAGCTATACGAGCATGTATTCGCGCGCTGTTGTATTCATGAATAAAACAATAAAAAGCGCCTAAAATGAGGGCAGTCCAGCTGCACACCCATATATTTATTCATGAATACAACATCAAAAAGCGTATAAAATTAGGCAGTCCAGCTGTACGTGCATGTATTCGCGCTGTTGTATTCATGAATACAGTACGCGCATGTATTCACATGTATTTGCTCCATGTATTCATAAATACAGTAACAACAATCCCTTAAAAATAAGTATGATCAGCTGTCTAAGAGAGAGGAAAAATATAAATAGCGTATTTCATGCCGTAGTATATACCATAAAACACTTATTTGCTATAAAATATAAAAGGTAGCTTAGAAAATAATATTTTTAAATAATTTTGGTTTATAATAAATAGGGTGTACACATTTGCTATAGGAGGAAAAATTTCCTACATAATATGGTAAATACCGAATTACCATACTGAAATCAAAGAATTTGCTATATGGTATTCGGTATTTCGTTATTTTGTATGGTATTTGGTTTAAGTTTTTATAATAATTTGGTATTAGGTATGATATTTGGTTTTAAAAAAAATAATACCAAAATACGAATACTTTACCGAAACGTATACTAAATTACACATTACAAATATTTTGATTAACATACTAAGTTACACTATACTTTTTTCTTTGGCATTCATGTTGGATCGCCAGTAAAACCCATGTACTTCTTTAGGAAAATGGAGGAAGAATGTAGGATGCAAATTCTAAGTCTTACTTTCTGGGTTGCCAAGCAGTTTAATGTAATGTTTCAACGATTTTAGGTTGTTTCTTACTCCATTACTCTTGTATGTTGTTGCATATGTTGGATTAACACTGAGCAAGTAACATGATATTTTCAATAATCAAATGTATTCCTTTATGTACTTTATTTTCTCTTAGTTAATACTTGATGGTTTAGGACAAAGACTTTTTCAGCAGTCAGGTGAGCTTAGAACGTTTTTATTGAGTACTTTAATTAAGAATATTACAAGGTCTGGCTCTATGCACTAGTTAATTTTCAATCTGAATATAAACAGAAATTACCGAAATCGAAAGGAAAAAAGCCAAACCATACCGAAAGTACTTAGGTATGGTACTGGTATATCATTTTAAGAAACAGAATACCGAAATTATCGAAACTGAAAGGAAAAAAGTCGAACCATATCGAAAGTACTTAGGTATGATATTGATATAGCATTTTAAGAAATCGAATACCGAAAATATCGACCGCAATGACTAAATACTGTACCATACGGACTGACAAATACCCCTAGTAACAAGTAGAGGCGGATCGATGATTTGATGTTTGTGAATTTAAAATTTTACTTTAGTTGAATTATTGTGTCATAAATTAATAATTCGTACGTGCAATAATAAGTGGGAGAAATTAAAAAATAACCAGATTTACAAGTGGTCATTCAAAAATAGCCACATTTTTAAAAGTAATCGAAATTTAGCCACTTTTCTAGTAAATATAAACCTGAACGAAAACATTATCCGAAAAATACTCCAGCATAATATTCTGGAACTCCAGTATAATAAAGTATACTGAAACCGGTATATTATACTGGAGTTCCAACAAAGTACACTGGATTATACTGGAGTTCCAATAAAGTATATCGGTCCAGCATAATATGCTGGAAGTTCATACACAAGTGTTCGAATCTCTAGTAGATTATGCTGGAACTTTCCGCGTGTTGGAGTTCCAGAATAATATGCCGGAAGTTCATATACAGGTGTATCGAACTCCAGTATATTTTGCTGGACCGGTCTCTGTTACAACAAAATAGTGGTTATTTTTCAATGACTTGGCAAATGCTGGTTATTTTTGAATGACCAGTACGAAAACTAGCTAGCCTGTGCTATTTTTACTAATAATTATGTCTCAATCCCAAATAAACTGAGATTGATTATATGAATCTTCATTTCTTTCTTTAGATTAATAATTGATACATATTAAATGAAAATAAAAATTTATATAACCAATTTCAACTTATTTGAGATTAAAATGTGATTGTTGTTTATATATGGCGAGAGAGGAGGAATGAACGAGAAAGGAAACATTATGACATATCCAAACATTATGCATGCACCAGTATAATAAGTTTATGTTAGTTAAGTGATAAATTATGATAAAAGTACATTGTTATGTAACCAATAAGGTGATAAAATCATATATAAAGCCGTATATCACATAGTATTTATTTTTTTTGTTCTAGAAATCGGGTGCACATCAATGAGTTATTATAATTTTTATGAGAGGGTCAAAATATTTTGATTTTTTATATTTTGCAAATGCGACCAATGACCTGTCCAAGGTTGGACTGCTCATTGACCTGCCCATTTATTGAACTTAGCCCATCTTGATCTAGTTTATATTAGGCTTATTTTTAGTCCAATTGATCCTTAAGTGACTTTGCTAAAATATTTTAAAGATATTTTTTGATATTGAAATAATTCATAAGAAAATAACACACATTAATTTAAGCTTGATAAGAATTGAGCGAGTTGGGCTATGACGCAAGTTTTACCCCATCTTAACCCAGTACAAGTAACTTTTGGATGGATCATTGATCCGCCTATTGATTAACTCAGCCATTTTAACATGCCAAAAATCAGTTCCACCCGCCCATTTGACACCACAATGAAATTGAATACCATGGTTTTGAACCGAACAAAACTTTTAAGCCTAAATGGTGGTAATATATTTTCAACTGAGGAAGAGTATATCTATTTTACCACGTAGAGAGAGGTAGTCTACTATGCACTTGCTAGTGGTAACACACTCATCTTTTAAGCATGAATGCTTCCAACAATGCTCAATTAAAACTAGAGCAGGCTCTTTTCACTTACTCAAAGGGTAATCAGTGCCTAAAAGGACCACAACGGTCCAGCTTGTTATTCAGTCAATGTTCACCTACAAGAATCCAAAGTATAAATCATCTGCAAAAACTAGATATGATAATCTGCAAATCATACAGATACTAGACAAATTTAAATAAACTCAGACATGTTGTATAGCAGGATAAGTTACCTGCTACATTTCTTTGCTGTCACTATAAGGGTGGCAAACACACGGGTCGGATCAGATCGGATCTGAGCGGGTCGAAAACACGTAATTTTTAAAAAATGGATTAATTAACCAGCACGACCCGTATTTGAGACGGATGAAAAACGGGTTAGCCGACGGATAATATGGATATACGTATTATCCATGGCTTCTTGAATATGATCATTTATGAGAGAATTACTAGTCTCTCAAACTTGAGGAACCTCCATTTTGAGGCCTTACAAATGTAAAAGTTAAACACATTAGTTATCCATTTGGTTAACCACTTTCTAAGTGGATAATATGGTTCTTATCCATATTCGACCCGTTTTTAAAAAGTTTATATCCAACCCATTTTTTAATAAATAATATGAGTGGATAACTATATTCTTTAAACCATTTTGCCACCTCTAGCAGTCATTAGTATCTTAAATGTACCTCATACATGTACTTCAATCAAAATGCAAATCCTGATAAACTATAAGGGGTCGTTTGGTTGGAATACGATTTATATCGGTATAAGTTAGGCCGGTATAATTTATATTGGGATAAGTTATGTTGGGATTGTTATTTATTCATTGTTTGGTATGTTGTATTAAGAATGACAGTTGCATAATTTCTAAGAAGAAGGTATAAGTTATACTGGTGCTAATTACCCCACCTTCTATAAGGTATAAGTTATCCCAGTGTTAAAATTAACAGCAAGATAACTTTTACCTGGTTTGCTAATCAAACAGGGTATTAAGGTGATATTAAATTTTTATACCACCCTTATACCTTCTTATACCTCGTACCAAACAACCCCTAACTATATAATACATTGTAACACTCGTATTAATGAAATTTACTGAGTGGATAATGTGTGGTGGATTTCTTAGGTGGTGTAGAATGAACTTCAAGTGGTCACATACAATTCAAAGATGTTATTTTCCTACTTGTTTGCTAGATGTTGCTTCAATATTGCAGAATTAGAGGATTCATATTGCCAATCCAATTAGTACGTACTTTAGACTTGAGGAAGCATAATTGATTGAGTTTTGCTACTAATAAAAAAATTACTAGAAGTGTTACGGTAGACGTAATAGTCATGAATTTATTCCACAAAACTAGAGTCCTTGTAAACATCTCAGCTCGGCTCAACTAATTCATAGCCCTTGTTATATGCAACTTCTTATCAAATTATATTTCAAACCATGTATGTAATCTCAAACATATTTTGTCACATTAAATGGCAGGATTTTCTAGCCCAAATGGGCCTATAAAGATATGTTCTTTCGCTATTAGTTTGAAAAACTTCAACCACCATATGTTTGTAATCGGAGACCGATCTAAAATTTTTAGTACATGATGCACTACTAAAAAAAGTGAGGAAAAAACATATCTAGAGGGAACTGATCCCTATACCTCTTGGTAAATAACTCAAGCTTCAACCAAGTGCACCATTCAATCTAACGGTGGGCATAATACTGACTGAATCGAAAAAATCGGTTGAACCGTGAATTTCGATTTAATCAGTTATTTGGTCGGTGTACAGTTTTTAAATTATTAAATTTTAATTTTCGATGCGATTTACGATTTTGGTATTTCGGTTTTTGGTTAAACCGAAAAATCGAAAGTTTGGGTATTAGTTGAGAAAAATAGATTTGAACATATGAGTTCTTCTGAGAGTCCAAAACTTATTATCCATCTGAAGGCTGAAGCCCAATAGTACAATACCCATTTGAAGCCCATCCAATTTACCCAAACCTAAGACTTAGTCACTTAGTGACTTAGGTCTCATTTGTTTGCTCTTAATGGAGGTCTGAATCTTAATCATCCAGATCTCAGATATTAAGTGCGTTTGTTTTTAAAGTCTGAATTTTAATTATTCAGATCTTAATCATTAAGTTTGTTTATTTTTTTACTCCACAATCACTTAATGGGTCTGAATAGGTCTGTATGATTAAGATCTATAACAGAGACTTAATTTCATTAAGATGCTATCACATATTCATTATTAACTGCTGCTACCGCCTACCATTATCAACTACTATGCCGCCACCACCACCACCATACTCAACCACCTCCACCACCACCCTCACCACCACCAAGCCACCATCATCCTCAATCATAGCCGCCACCATTATCGACGATCACCATCCAGTATCCTTACCACTCCGACCACAATATATCATTCTCACCCACAATCGACACTCATCCACCTTAACTATCACAACTGACCACTACATCACCATCAACAACCACAACCGACACTGCCCATTATTATAACCTACTACCACCCACCCACCACCTTTCTCAGTCACAACTACTACCACAACCCACCATTATTAACTATCACCACCCACCACCACCATCCTCAATCATAATTTCCACCACTACCAATCACTACTAGCTACTAGCATGAGCCACCGTCATCAATCGAAATTATCACCAACCACCGCCTCTAGTCGACATTCACCCGTTAGCCATCACCATAAACAACTATCATATTTTAAAAAATTATATATTTTATTGATAAAATATTTGATCAAATTATAATTTTATTTGAATTTTATGTTTATTAATTTTCAAATAAAGATAAATTTTATACATTCAGATGTTAAAAATCAAACAGTCTTAATTGTTTCTATTCAGATCTTAATACACATCTTAATATATTCCTATGTGTATTCAGATCCAGATGTCTTAATCTTAATATACATCTTGATATTCAGATGTGTATTCAGATTCAGATGTCTTAATCTTAAAAAATAAATAAATGAGGCCTTACTCTTATTGACTTACGTTCACCTTAGAATTAGAAATTAAAAATTAGATTTAGGGTTCCTCTAGTCCTCTCACCTCTGTGACACAAAGCAAAAGGCCATGCACTTTCATTTTTATCTATTAACCACCGTTACAGCTGCCGCCACAACCATTTTCTTGATTTGCACTATCAAATTACAGTGGTTCCGCCCTGACAATCACTTGCCGCCGCCGTTCACCGTCGAGGATGGCGATAGTTTTCGAAAACTGCCGAAATGCGGCCATATTTTTCATATTGAGTGTGTGGACACTTGGCTACAGTGCAACTGGACATGCCCACTTTGCAGAAGGCAAGTTACTGATCATCTTCCTAAGCAACAAGGAGAAAACAAATTTTGAACCGTTATTAACCGAAAAACTAAACCGTAAATAACCGAACCGAACTTTGAAAAAATCGCACCGAACCCTAAATACTTTGGTTTGATTTGGTTATTAATATTACAAAATCGAAAATCGATAAATCGAACAGTACTTTCATAATAACTGACCGAACCGACCGACGCCCACCCCTAATTCAACCTTCTTGGAGTATGGTATAACCGATTGACCGAACCGGCCATACTTTCATAATAACCTTCTGTTTGCATCCATACCTATTTTTTTGTTAAAAGTATTTTAAAAAGACAATTTTTTCCTTCAGGACTATTGACAAAACTGTAGACTGCAGGATAAAACTTCAACATATTTTGGTATGAAGTTTTAGCAAATGAACTAAATAACTTCAGCATGCATTAGAAAAAACTCATTAGAAAATTACATACTGCAAGACAAAAATTTAAGTATGTTTAATATGAAGTTTTGGCAATGAACTAAATAATTTAAACATGTTTAGTATGAAATAATGAATTAAATAACTTTAGCATGTTTAGTCTGAAGTTTTAGCAAATGAACTAAATAACTTCAGCATGCATTAGAAAAAACTCATTAGAAAATTACATACTGCAAGACAAAAATTTAAGTATGTTTAATATGAAGTTTTAGCAATGAACTAAATAATTTAAACATGTTTAGTATGAAATAATGAATTAAATAACTTTAGCATGTTTAGTCTGAAGTAATGAACTAAATAACTTAAGCATCTATAGTCTGAATTTTTAGCAAATGAACTAAATAACTTAAGCATTTTTGGTCTGAAGTTTTAGTAAATGAACTAAATAGCTTCAGCATGCATTAGCAAAAACGCATTAGAAAATTATATACTGCAAGACAGAAACTTAAGCATGTTTAGTCTGAAGTTTTAGCAAATGAACAAATAACTTCAGCATGCATTATCAAAAACTCATTTGAAAATTACATACTGCAAGACAGAAACTTAAGCATGTTTAGTCTGAAGTTTTAGCAAATGAACTAAAAAGTTTAAGCATGTTTAGTTTGATGTTTTCGCAAATGAACTAAATAACTTCAACATGTTTAACCTAAAGTCTAGCAAATGAACTAAATAACTTCAACATATTTAGACTGAAGTTTCGGATAAAACTCATGACAAAACTCATGCTATATTAGCATGAAGTTTTAGCTTCAATGTGAAACAAATTCATGAAGTTTTAGCATGAACATGAAACTACTTCATGCTACATTAGCATGANTACTGTTGCGGAATAATAAATGCAGAAATTAAAGAACACAAGGATTTTTACGTGGAAAACACCCAGCTCAAAAGGTGGAAAAATCACGACCTACTACCCAGTAGGATTTTCTCCAAACACTTCACTACAACTCTGAGCCAACAACAAAGTTAACAAACTCTTGCAAACCTAAGGATTAACTCTAACCCTTATAACAACCAGCCACAGGCTGTTGCGACTGCTTCAAGTTAACTCTAACTTAAACAACTCGAGTTTACAATCTCTTGAAAACCTAAGGATTAACTCTAACCCTTATAACAACACGCCACAGGATTTTGCGACTACGTCAAGTTAACTCTAACTTGAATAATACAAATCAGGTACGTAGTACAATTTGCTTCTAAGAAAGCTGAAAAGTACAACTCAAAACGCACTACACTTTGAACTAGAAATAAAGAAAGACACATAAAACTCTTTATGGATCTGGTTCTTCAATCTGGTTCATGTAGCTTCAGGATCACACTTTTAAAACTTGCAGGAATTGCTCACAGAATGCCTTGTTATTTGCTCTCAATTCTTACTTAACTTCAGTATGTGTGCATCACCTATAAAAGAGAACAACAATGATATTTATAGAGTTAGTAAATAAAGATTAACTAGAGTTATAATGCTTTACTCTTCCTTGTTGGAAGAGTTCTAGTGAACTTCAACTTCTAACTCTTCTCTTATCTTGGATAGAGTTCTCTTCAAGTAAGGAGTCCTGCTCTTTATCAAATATGCAACCTTTTCGTTCAGGGAATATCAGATATAACCACTTATACTTATCCCTTTCACGTGCAAGCCTTTTGCTTGATTCTGTCCGTCACCTGTGTACACTGTCCATGGATCTGGTTCATGCATGTGCTTCCTTTGTCAATCATCAAAACCAAAACCGCTCAGGTCAACAAATTTTTCCTTTTTGATGATGACAAACTTAGTGCTTTTCATAATCATGGAACCTGTTTTAGCTCAGCTCAACATCAACACAATATTAGAACACTTTCATTTAAAGTCACAAATCATCAAGGACCATGTTCATTAGGTTATAAACATCACAATCCAAAGCAAAAGTACACCTTATCTTCCCCCTTTTGGCATCATCAAAAAGTTGAATAATTAAGTTAAGTAACCAGATTTTAGCATATATCACTCATGGCCACTAGGGCTACTTCAAATGCAATCATGGATTCAATTTTCTCTTTATCAATCTAAGGATATTATCCATCTAAGAAATATCAACAAACAGTTAGAGAAAACGCAGTGAATTTCATTGATTGATAATATCCTACCACAAAGCATAAGAAGAAATAAAAACATAGAACCATGAGCAAAAAACAGAGAAATCCCACTTGATTCACTGGTTACAACTGGGCTAGGAAGGATTTAGGACTAGGAAGGGCCAGGTTCTTAGTTCTGCGATTGAAGCAGTTTCAACATATCTTAAAGAATACCACCATTCTTCTCCTTTTACTTTGCAAGCTCACACTTGAGATAGTCTCTCCCAGTCTCTACTTCAGCCAACCTAGTCTTCAATCGTTCAATCTCAACATCCTTAATCATTTTCTTCCACTATTTGAGCCTTTTGCTCTTTTGGTAGACGTGGTTTTGTTAAACACAACTGAACCCTCTGCCACAACCTTTATTTCTTGAGAAATCTTTCTCTTTTTGGCACTAGGTATGGTTACTTCCACATCTTTATCTTCATCCTCATGAACCAGGTTTATTTCCTCAATCTGGACTGCTCCGCTTGGCTTACCAGTTTTTTTTCTTCTTTCGAAGCGATTTTCTTGGCACTCTCAGCTAAGGCTTTTTTACATTGGCCTTACTCTGCTTCTTTTGGCTCCTTGTAGTTCATCCTCTTATGGGAGGAGTTGCTACATAGATATAAGGAGCACTCTTTCTCTTAGTGCCACCCATGCTCTTTCGTGCAGTTTTTCTAACATTGCTCTTCTTCTTTTGATTGTAACTATCTGACACCTTTTACAACAGATTGAGACTCTTGTCTATTTTAGCAAGAGAAGGAACTGGTTCATCAAAACGGTTTCCTTAACCTAACCAGCCCATCTGCTGCACTTTTATCACCAGAACCATCACATATCTCCTGTGATTCTATTTCCATACTTTTATTCATTGTCTCATCATTATCAATAATATCTTTACTCCAGACCACCATTCCACATGTTTCTTCATTCAAACCAACAAGAGTGGGTGAACTAGATCCAACCACTCTTTCTTCTTCCTTCCTCTCACATATGCATCAACACCCTCACTCTTTTTTTTCTTTTTCCTTTTTATTTTTACCATCAATTTTTTCAGTCCCAACAATCGAACCAACAAACACAAACCTATTTTTGAGACTCTCACCAATTTCATAAGCAACATCAGAAGCTTTTAACCCAGAAGTTACTTGTTCAGTTTTAGATGAAACTGGTTCTTCCCCCTCAGTCGCAGACGAGATCATCAGAATTTTATGGTTCTTCTGCTTGAATGACTTGTAACTTCTCATTCAATTTCTTGGCTTGTTATTTGCTTGCCACTGTTTTTTGCGCAATCATTTTGATATGTTTTTTATGGAGGTTTGGGTGGTTGAAAGTGGGTGAAAGTTCTTTGGGTGAGGAAGGGTTTTCAGAGTTTTTGGAATTCTCATGGGTATTTCCATTTGATCAATTCAGAAACTTGAGATAAATGGAGAGAGTTTTGAGGTTTTGGAGATTTTGATCTTTCAAAATTTTTTGAGATAAGCGGGTAAGGTCAGATCAATTTAAAGATGAAAAGGTTGAGTGTGTAACAACAACTTTTTGGAGGTTAGAAGTCTTTTCATCTTCGGAGTTTCAGTTTGAAGAGGTATCAGACTCTTCCCCAAATATTTAGGCAATTATGGTGCATGAGACTGTTGATAAAACTAGTTCATTTGTAGCTAATTGGTTCAAAAGTAGTTTGGGATAAAGTGAAACTCTTTTCAGTTCATGATCCATATGCAGTTATTTCATATTATGCGGAGTGAAGAATACATACCTTATAAGCTTGATGAACCATGTTCTTCACTAAAAGTTCTCTTGTGTAAGACTGATTTTTTCCAAGAAAATAAGGATAATATCATTAGACATCAGTGAGACATTTTAGCACATGGCACAAGAGTATACTGATAAAAGTATGAGACTGAGCAATATCTAATCTGATTATTTACAAAATTCATAAATTATCTAACCAATCATTGAGTTAGAACTGGTTCCTCTTAGGTGATCTTAATCCTCCCTAATTCTAACATGTTCCTTTCAAAGTGATCTCTGCTTAGAGCTTTATACAGATGTCAGCTATTTTCTTGTCAGTAGCACAACATTCCACAATGATCAAACCCTTTTCATAGTTGTCCCTCAGAAAATGATGCCTAATATCTATGTGCTTAGTTATCTTGTGATGAACCGGGTTCTTGGTTATACTAATTGCACTAGTGTTATTACAAAAGATAAGGATACAACCTACATCAATCCCACAATCCATTAATTTCTGTTTGACCCACAACAATTGAGCATAACATGAGGCAGCAACAACATACTTAGTTTCAGCAGTGGATAAGGCCTCAAAATTTTTCTTTTTGGTGGTCCAAGACACAAGACATGAGTCAAGAAAGTGTGTCATACCTGAGGTGCTCTTTCTATCCAGAAGAAAACCTGCATAATCAGCATCAACATATCCCAAGTTGAAATTACTACCTTTTGGATGCCATGGATAAAGGTCAGTGGTGTCTTTTAGGTATCTCAAGATCCTCTTGACAGCAGTCAAGTGAGACTCCTTTGGATTTTCCCAAAATCTAACACAAAGTCCTACACTCTCTTGTAGCCATGCTTAAGCAGGAATTTTGATAATCTTTCATAACATGCTCTTGGAGCTTGCTTGAGTCCATAAAGTGCCTTATCAAGTTTGTACACATGATCAGGACATTCCTTGCTTTCGAAGCCTGAAGGTTGTTTGGCAAACACTTCTTCCTTTAGATAGCCATTGAGGAAGGCACTCTTCACATCCATATGATGGAGAGTGAATTCCATGTAATCAGCAAAGGCTATGAGGAGTCTTATTGCTTCTAATCTTGCAACTAGAGCAAAGGTTTCATCATAGTCTATGCCCTTCTCTTGGCGATATCCTTGAACCGCCAATCTTGTGTTGTTCCTTGTAACTGTTCCATCTTCATCAAGTTTGTTTCTGAAGACCCATTTTGTGCCAGTTACTGATCTGTCCTTGTGTCTTGGTATCAGATACCAAATTTGAATCCTTTCAAATTGGTTGAGTTCATCTTGCATTGCACTTACCCAATCTGCATCCTTCAAAGCCTCAACAATATTTGTAGGTTCAATATGAGATAAGAAAGCATCAAAAGCACAAAGATTTTTAATGGAGATCTAGTTTTGATTCCATAGGTTGGATCAGTGATTATGTTATTAATGGGATGAGAACTTTGATACTTGTAAGATTTCACAACCAACTGGTTTCCTCTTGATGTTCCTTCAATGTTTTGTTTCTGTAGAACAGGTTCATGGACAGGTTCCCTTTAGGTTTGTGAATCATTTCCTCTTCGTTCTATTCCCCCTGTCATGTTGCCGTAGGTGGAAGAACCTTTTCCATCACCTGTTCCTTCCTCTAGTGCAGCTTCAGTCTGGGTTGTGGTTTCATTTGAGTTTCTTACCAGCCCAATTGCTTCATCATCATGTTCCTGCCTCTCAGAAAGAATGTTAGTTTTATCAAAAACCACATGAACACAATCTTATACACACATAATTCTTTTGTTATAGACCTTATAAGCTTTTCTATGTGAAGAATATCCCAAGAATACTCCCTCATCACTTCTGGGATCAAACTTACCTAGGGAGTCTTTTCCATTGTTGTGCACAAAACACTTGCATCCAAATACCCTAAGATGGTATTTGTTTGGTTTTCTCCCTTTAAGTAACTCATAGGTAGTCTTCTCTACAAGAAGTCTAGTCATGCACCTATTTATGATGTAGCATGCAATATCTATAGCTTCTGCCCAAAAACTATGGGGCAGTTTAATGGAAAGAAGCATAGTCCTAGCCATATCTTAAATTGTCCTATTATTTCTTTAAACTACTCCATTTTGTGGTGGATTCCTAGGAGTAGAAAAATTATGATCTATGTCATGCTCATCATAAAATTCAGCAAATTTAGAATTTTCAAATTCAGTACCATGATCAGACCTAATTGATGCAAGCTAATTACCTAGTTGTTTCTGAGTTTTTCTAACAAATGAAGTGAACATGTCAAATGCTTCATCTTTAGATGTTAAAAATAGTGTCCAAGTAAATCTAGAGTAATCATCAACAAGCACCATAACATATCTCTTACCACATCTGCTCATTGTCCTCATTGGTCCACACATATCCTTATGTACCAATTCCATCGACCTGGTAGTACTCACCATTTTCTCACTTTTGAATGAAGATCTTACCTGCTTTCCCCTTGCACAATCCTCACAAACTTTATCTTCCTTGAACTTAAGGTTAGGCAGCCTTATCACCAAGTCCTTGGAGACTACTTTCTTGAGTTGACTTAGACTAGAATGTCCAAGTCTCTTATGCCAAAGGAAGGGATCACTGTCCATGACACTCAAGCAAGTGAGTTCATTATCATAAAGTGTGGAATGATCCACTATATATATATTGTTCACTCTTCCTCCTGCAAGACTTTCCGACTCCAATGATTTTACCTTTCTTTCCTTTTTCAAAGGAGACATTACCTCCTTTAAAGGCCACAAGTGAAAGGAACCTTTTCTTATTTCCTGTCATGTGTTTTGAGCAACCTTTTACCATATATCATTTTTGGCTGCTCTCTCTCACTTGGACCTGAAAAGAAAATCAAAGGTTAGTCTTAGGAAACCAAACTAGTTTAGGTCCCTTTCTATAGGCAAAAGGATAAATTAAATTCTTTTTAGCCCAACTTGGCAGCCTATTTTTTCCTAAAACAAAATTTTTGTTCTTTTGACTTGCCTTATCTTTTGCAGTGCATTCACTTTTATAGTGACCAGTATTAACATAGTGTGTGCAAATCTTGTTCTCAGGGAGTGTGAGGTACTTGCCTTTGGGATCGCACTTAGGTGCAGAGTTCCCAAAGCCAAGTCCTATTCTGTTCCTACTGTGATATTTTTGTAGCCATGACCATTTACAAATTTTATCTAATTCATGCTTAACCTTAGTAAAGTATTCCTTAAGGGTTCTTACCAGTTCATCCCTTTTATAAAGCTCATCTTTTACCTTTCCTAGATCCTTTTCTAGTGAGAGTTGTGTGTCACTAGATATTTCTTTACCTGTTCATAACTTCAATTTCAGATTTTCAGATCTAAGTTCTAAGACAGTTGTATCAAGTGCATGGACCTGGTTCTTCAAAGCAGTATTTTCCTTTCCAGTTTTACAAATATTTACTTTCAAGTTTTTGCATTCTGCTATTAAAAAGTTACACTCTTTTGACAACTGTTCTTTTTTAGAACTTATATTCTTAGATTAATCAAGTAAAATTAGCAAAAATTATGATAGTCTATCTTTAGAAAGGAGTTTAATTTTATCCTTAAGGTCGAGAAAACTTATCTCGGATTCTTCATCAAGTTCATCTTCAGATTCCCGAACTGCTATAAGAACTCGTTCAACAACCATTGCTTTCGATGACCTTTTGTTGTAGTTCTTCTTGTCATGAACATGTTCCTTCTTTCAGAATTCTCCTTTTTCCGCTCGACTTCCCACATAGCACAATTCTTGATCATATGGTTCTTTTTACCACATTTGAAGCATCCATCAGTCATCTGCAAGTGATCTCTTCTCGTCTCCTTCCACAAAGAATAGTAGTGATTATTGAATAGCGGTGGCCAAGTGGTGGATTGCTCTTTACAGTTTTCAGGTAGTGCACTCATCTTGATCTTTTCCTAAGGTGTTAGCCTCTTCAAAAATCACGACCTACTACCCAGTAGGGTTTTCTCCAAACACTTCACAACAACTCTGAACCAACAACAAAGTTTACAAACTCTTGCAAATCTAAGGATTAACTCTAACCCTTATAACAACCAGCCACATGCTGTTGCTACTGCTTCAAGTTAACACTAACTTGAACAACTCGAGTTTACAACCTCTTGCAAACCTAAGGATTAACTCTAACCCTTATAGCAACATGCCACAGGCTGTTGCGACTACGTCAAATTAACTCTAACTTGAATAATACAACTCAGGTACCTAGTACAATTTACTTCTAAGAAGGATGAGAGGTACAACTCAAAATGCCTACTACACCTTGAACTAGAAATAAAGAAAGACACATAAAACTCTTTATGGAGCTGATTTTTCAATATGGTTCGTTTAGCTTCAGGATCACACTCTTAAAACTCGCAGGAATTGCTCACAAAATGCCTTGCTATTTTGCTCTCAATTCTTGCTTAACTTCAGTATGTGTGCATCACCTATAAAAGAGAACAATAGTGATATTTATAGAGTTAGTAAATAAAGATTGACTAGAGTTCTAATGCTTTAATCTTCCTTGTTAGAAGAGTTCTAGTCAACTTCAACTTCTAACTCTTCCCTTATCTTGGATAAAGTTTTCTTCAAGTAAGGAGTCCTGCTCCTTATCAAATATGCAACCTTTTCGTTCAGGGAATTTCAGATATAACCACTTATACTTATCCCTTTCACGTGCAAGCCTTTTAAATGATTCTGTCCGTCACTTGTGTACACTGTCCATGGATCTGGTTCATGCATATATTCCTTTGTCAATCATCAAAACCAAAACGCTCACGTCAACAGAAACAACTTCATGCAAGTGTGATTCTGAAGATGAATCTGGACAAGTTTATGGTTTTTTGATAAAGCTGCTGAGAGGAGAGGAGGAGATTTTTTTCTCATGAATGAGGTTGCAGATCACGCGATTTATCAGGGGGTGTAATTGTCATATTATTACGGATTTTTTGTCAACTGGCTACCAAATCAATAATTTTTAAAAATAGGGCACAAATTAGCACAAATATAGGGTACAATTGCAAATCCCCTTGGTGTATGGGTGCCAGCAATTAATATTCTATCAATTTTAGAAAATATGTAGATAAAATATCTAAATTTACGAAGAGACCATGTCACGACCCCAGTTCGCCCTCCGTGAACATGTCGTGATGGCACCTAGTCCCTATAACTAGGTAAGCCTAACAATGCGGAAAAACAACATAACTTGCAGAATAATTAAGTAAAAACTGAACAATCTAAAAGAAAGACTGTATATAAATGCCTCTCGGCATATACAACTCAAAAATAATGCGGAAGTCTAAAATATCACCCCAAAACCCGGAAACTCACGGGAAACACAGGCTAACAAAAATGTAATACACTGCTCTAACTCCAAAATGTCTAAACAACTGTAAGGAAGGAAAAGCTTTCCACTAAAGCTGGAATAAGATAGAGAATCCTGGTCTGCGGACGCGGTAGATGTACCTCGAAGTCTCTGCTAGATCTCTCAACCTCGGGGATAGTGCGCCTGGGTGGAGGTACCTGGATCTGCACACGAAAAACATGCGCAGAAGGGGCATGAGTACACCACGTCGGTACTCAGTAAGTGCCAAGATTAACCTCGGTCGGGTAGTGACGAGGAAGGTCAGAGCCCTACTGAGGTTAAACAGTATAATAGAAATTTACAGTATGAAAACAGGTAGTAATAATGAGTACAACAGTGAAATAAGACAGGTCAAACAAGGCAATAACAAAAACACAAGAACAGAGTAAACACGGAATATGTACAACACAATAACAATGGTAACCATGAGGATCTCCCAGAATACCGTCCTGTAGTCCTTTTCTCAATTGTCCAGTGGATCTCTCGGGATACCGTCCCGTAGTCCATCATATGTATCTCCGAAGGATCTCCCGGGATACAGTCCCGTAGTCCATCATATGTATATCTGAAGGATCTCCCGGGATACCATCCCGTAGTCCATCATATGTGCAGGGGGATCTATCGGGAATCGAACCCACAATCCCAAAGTAAATATGCAGGGGGATCTCCCGGGATATCGTCCCGTAGTCCCAAAATAAATGTGCAGGGGGGATCTATCGGGAATCTAACCCGAAGTCCCAAAGTAAATATGCAGGGGGATCTCTCGGGATACCGTCCCGTAGTCCCAAAGTAAATACGCAGCCACAACAAGAAGGTACTCAGAAATAGAGTGTAAAAATACAAGGCAACAAGTAGTTCTCGCCTAACATGATTCACGTAGTACAATTAAAGCAACTTAAGCAAATAGGCAATTTAGGGCAATTAGGCATGCTTTTCTAAGCTAACATAGACTATAGTTACAAGTAGAATAAAACAGGTAAGAAAGAAACTCAGTCTAAATATTTAAAGTAAAATCAGATTTTCAACAATTAGCACAAGCACGCGCTCGTCACCTCAGGTACAAGGCATTCAATTACCAAATATCACATCCTAAGGGGAAAGGTCCCCCACACAAGGTTAGACAAGCCACTTACCTCGAACCGGCTCAAAATCAACTCGAAACCACACGTTTTCCACGAGTATCCGACTACAAATGGCCCAAATTTATAAAATTCAATTACATATCATAAATAATATCTCAAACAACTGATTCTACTATTTAATTCAAAGCTAAGGCGTGAAATTAGGTAAAATAACCAAAACGCCCCTCGGGCCCACGTCTCGGAATCAGGTAAAAGCTATATTTTCCGGACACCATTCACTCACGATCTCACTCGACCAGAAACAATCGAATTCCGATGCCAAAAATCCCTTAAATTCTCAAAATTTCGGTTTGGGGAAGTTTAATCAATTTCTCATGGTTTTTACCCCATTTTTCATAATTAAACTAAAGAAAACAACGGGGATTAATGGTCTAACAATGAATTAGGATTAGAAAATGTTGCCTATGATCCTTCTCTTCAAGACCCACTGAAAATCGCCAATTCCCGAGCTCTCAAACGATTTTTTAGACTTATGAAATAAACCCTCGGATTTTTGGAATAAACACACAGGGATCTCGCACCTGCGGTCCCGATCACCGCACCTGCGGAAAAAGCATCACAGGTGCGGAATTCACTTAAGTCCATAGGGGCCACACCTGCGGTCGTTTGGTCGCGCCTGTGGAACTCAGGTCGCACCTACGACTACTGGCCAAATCCCTCGCCATCGCACCTACGATCAAACCTATCACGCATGCGAGTTCGCACCTGCGGGAAAACCTTCGCAGGTGCGAAAACACCAGAAGAGGTCTGGTTCAGCCATTTGATAAGTCCCAATTTCTCCCGTTAAGCATCCGAAACAACCCCGAGGCCGCGACACCTCAACCAAAACCACCAACCAACCCTAATACCTTATTCAAACTAGGTCGAGCCTGAAAAACACGTCTCATAACATCAAAATCATCGATTATGCATAGGTTCAAGCCTAGAAACTTAGGAAAATTCAAGAATTTACATCCGACGCTGAAACACGTCTAAACTCATCCGAATGGCCTCAAATTTTACACACACATCCCAAATGACATGACGGACTATTGCAACTTCCGGAATTCCATTTCGACCCTCGGATCACAAACTCACTATCGGACTGGAAACTTCAAATATTCAAACTTTGGCATTTTAAGCCTAAATGAGCTACGAACTTCCAAAATGCATTCCGAACACGCTCCCAACCCCGAAATCACCTAACGTAGCTAACAGAACCGTCAGATCTCCATTCCGAGGCCGTCTTCACACAGTTCTGACTACGAGCAACTTTCCAACACCTAAGCTCTCATTTAGGGACTAAGTGTCCCAAAACTCTCTGAAACTCAAAATCGAACGTCCCGACAATTCAATTTAGCATAAATAGACTTGGGGAAAACAATTAATAGGGGATGTAGCGTTAATTCTTAAGACGACCGGCCGGGTATTCACATCCTCCTACACTTAAACATTCATTCGTCCTCGAACGTGCATAAAGACATACCTGAGTAGTGAAAAGATGAGGGTAACTGCTGCGCATATCCTGCTCGGTCTCCCAGGTCACCTCCTCGGCCGGCTGACCCCGCCACTGAACCTTTACTGAAGCAATGTTCTTCTACCTGCGCTTTCTGACCTTCCTGTCCAATATAGCTACAGGCTCCTCAACATATGATATATCTTTGTCCAATTGGACTGAGCTGAAATCCAAGACATGAGACGGGTCACCGTGATATCTTCGGAGCATCAAAACATTAAATACCGGATGAACTCCTGCCAAGCTGGGAGGTAAGGAAAGCTCATAAGCAACCTCCCCAACACGCCTCAATATCTCAAAAGGGCCAATAAACCTCGGACTCAACTTCCCTTTCTTCCCAAATCTCAAAACGCCCTTCATAGGCGAAACCCGAAGCAGAACCCGCTCTCCGACCATATATGAAACATCACGAACCTTCCGGTCCGCGTAACCCTTTTGTCTGGACTGGGATGTACGGAGTCTATCCTGAATCACCTTGACCTTCTCCAATGCATCCTGAACCAACTATGTGCGCAATAGCCTGGCCTCACCCGGCTCAAACCAACCCACCGGAGATCTGCACCTCCTACCATATAAAGCCTCATACGCCATCTGAATGCTGGATTGATAACTGTTGTTGTAAGCAAACTCCGCCAATGGCAAGAACTGATCCCAAGACCCTCCAAACTCAATCACACACGCACGGAGCTTATCCTCAAGAATCTGAATAGTGCGCTCGGACTGTCCGTCCGTCTGGGGGTGAAATGCTGCGCTCTAACTCCAGAATGTCTAAAAAACTGTAAGGAAGGAAAATCTTTCCACTAAAGCTGGAATAAGATAGAGACTCCTGGTTTGCGGATGCGGCAGATGTACATCGAAGTCTCTGCTAGATCTCTCAACCTGTGCGCCTGGGTGGAGGTACCTAAATCTGCACACGAAAAACATGCGCAGAAGGGGCATGAGTACACCACAACGGTACTCAGTAAGTGCCAAGCCAAACCCGGTCGGGTAGTGACGAGGAAGGTCAGGGCCCTACTGAGGTTAAACAGTATAATAGGAATTTACATTATGAAAACAGGCAGTAATAATGAGTGCAGCAGTGAAATAAGACAGTTCAAACAAGGCAATAACAAAAATACAAGAACAGAGTAAACACGGAATATGTACAGCACAATAACAATGGTAACCATGAGGATCTCCCAGGATACCGTCCTGTAGTCCTTTTCTCAACTGTCCAGTGGATCTGCCGGGATACCGTCCCATAGTCCATCATATGTATCTCCGAAGAATCTCCCGGGATACCGTCCCGTAGTCCATCATATGTGCAGGGGGATCTATTGGGAATCGAACCCGCAGTCCCAAAGTAAATATGCAGGGGGATCCCCCGGGATACCGTCCCATAGTCCCAAAATAAATGTGCAGGGGGATCTATCAGGAATCTAACCCGCAGTCCCAAAGTAAATATGCAGGGGAATCTCCCTGGATACCATCCCGTAGTCCCAAAGTATATGCGCAGCCACAACAAGAAGATATTCAAAAATAGAGTGCAAAAATACAAGGCAACAAGTAGTTCTAGCCTATAATGCTTCACGTAGTACAATTAAAGCAACTTAAGCAAATAGGCAATGTAGGGCAATTAGGCATGCTTTTCTAAGCTAACATAGACTATAATTGCAAGTAGAATAAAACTGGTAAGAAAGAAACTCAGTCTAAATATTTAAAGTAAAACCGGATTTTCAACAATTAGCACAAGTACGTGCTCGTCACCTCACGTACAAGGCATTCAATTACCAAATATCATATCCTAAGCATCACAGGTGCGGAATTCACTTAAGTCCACAGGGGCCACACATGCGGTCGTTTGGTCGCGCCTGCGGTTCCGCACCTACGAAACTCAAGTCGCACCTGCGACCACTGGCCAAATCCCTCGACATCGCACCTGCGATCAACCTTATCGCGCTTGCGAGTCCGCACCTGCGGGAAAACCTTGGCAGGTGCGAAAACACCAGAAGAGGTCTGGTTAGCCATTTGATAAGTCCCAATTTCTCCCGTTAAGCATCCGAAACAACCCCGAGGCTCTCGGGACCTCAACCAAAACCACCAACCGATCCTAATGCCTTATTCAAACTAGGTCGAGCCTTAAAAACACGTCTCATAACATCAAAATCATCGATTATGCATAAGTTCAAGCCTAGAAACTTAGGAAAATTCTAGAATTCACATCCGACGCCGAAACACGTCTAAACTCATCCGAATAACCTCAAATTTTGCACACACATCCCAAATGACATGACGGAACTACTGCAACTTCCGAAATTCCATTACCCTCGGATCAAAAACTCATTATCGGACTGGAAACTTCAAAAATTCAAACTTTGGCATTTTAAGCCTAAATGATCTACGGACTTCCAAAGTGCATTCCGAACACGCTCCCAACCCCAAAATCACCTAACGGAGCTAACGGAACCATCGGATCTCCATTCCGAGGACGTCTTCACACTGTTCCGACTACGGGTAACTTTCCAACACCTAAGCTCTCATTTAGGGACTAAGTATCCCAAAACTCTCAGAAACTCAAAACTGAACGTCCCGACAATTCAATTTAGCAGAATTAGACTTGGGAAAAATAGTTAATAGGGGATCGGGGCGTTAGTTCTTAAGAAGACCGGCCGGATCGTCACAGACCATGAGTTCACGTGTCCCGTAATTGCACCTGTAAATCCGCCCTGTTCGTTCATATAAAAAAAGTGAAAGCACAAGAGGAAGGAAGCTTAAATACCGCTAGGAGGAAGGAAACATTTAGATTAGTAATCTTAAAAATAGTTTAAGTTATATACATTACGGGTAAGTATGAAATATACATTAAGCAAAAAAAAGAAAAAAGAAAAAAATTTATGTGACATAATAAGTTCATCCAAATACTACTCAAATACTACGAGGCAAGTTATTTAAAATGGCTAGGAATCATTCCTTCTCCTTTAGCTTGTTTGTCTGAAAAATAAAACATCTCCTTCACATTTAACTTTTACACACCCTTCCTCATCTGTAACATTTTCCATCAACTGTCAAAATATTCCATCACAAGACGCCCATAATCAACGAAGAAAAATCCGAAAACAAAAAAACATTTGAGAATTAATTCATACTATTGAGATTTTTCCTTTCCAGACATTATTTTAAGGCTGCTATCAATAAAGGTATAATGAAGTTTTGCTCTAGTAAATTATTTCAAATCTTGTTCATGTAAATAATTAGTAAGTAAGACTCTAAAACAAGCAAATGATTCTTCCGACATTTTACTCCATTTTTTTGCTCATATTATTCATAAGATAATGCATTGGAAGTTAATGCGGATCATAATTTTAACGCGATAGGGGCACCATTATTTTTTTTCTAGGTGAATTTGAGCAAATAAAACTACTCAACCAATGCCCCTAAAGACTTTTAGTGTTAAGGTTATCAAATTATTTATATAATCATTTTTCAGATATAATACAAATATGTAAAAATATACTATGTAGCTAAGTAGAAGTTATTTATATATATATAAAGCTAAGTAGAAAATTCTTTTTAAGAATGCCTGCACATGGGAGGCTCTATACTAGAGAGCAGAGATAGGTTGTTGAAGTGGGGGGTGACTACAAACCAAGTATGTCCCGTGTGATCAAGATGATGAGTGCAGCACACGTTTTTCATATGTGAGGTGTCTGCAACAATATGGAAGAAGCTGCTTATGTGGTTAGGAACAGCGGCGGAGCCAGAATTTCAAGTTAATGAGTTCGGGATTCTAATCGTAAAAGTTAATGAGTTCTAAATTAATCATTTATATATATTCAGTAGATTTTGTGAGACAAACACAAAGTTCAAATTAAAGTTATTAGGTTTGACCGAATCCGGGCCCGAAACTCTACGGCCACCACTGGTTAGGAATCATAAGACCTCCAATGAACTTGGGGTGCGGAACCCAAGTAGGTTGTTTTTGCACAAGTAGAACGAAAATATGTCCAAAAAAAAATTAAGAACGGATCTATGTATAACGCCATAGTATATGGCGCTATACAGTAACGGTAACTGTGCCGTTAGTGTATAGCGCCATATACTATGGCGTTATACCTTCTGAATATG
>ML434389.1:8812-19664 GCA_005239525.1 Nicotiana knightiana | reverse complement strand
TATATATATATATATACATACATATATATACATATATATATATATATATATATATATATATATGTACATATATATGTATATATATATTTCGGCCCGAACCAACAATAAAAATAAAGTGTGCACTGCCGAGGATCGAACGGTCTGTCCCATAGTGCATTCTTACAAATTAATCATAAAGCTTCCACCGCTCGCGAATCATACATGTGACTCGGGTGCTGACACGTTTATACATAATTAACATAAAGCTCCCCTCGATCGCGAATCATACCTGCGACTCGAGTGCTGACTCTTATATATAATTAACATAAATATACTTGTAACAAAATATATATATATATGAGGCAACGAATTTTGAGTAATTTCAAAAAAATGAGTGAATAAGTAGTTTCTCCTTCATTTTCCCCCAAATATCTGTCAAGTCCTTATCCACGAACTTATTTAACAATATATATCCTTAAATCAATTTAACAATTGTCCCATAGTGCATTCTTACAAATTAATCATAAAGCTTCAACCGCTCGCGAATCATACATGCGACTCGGGTGCTGACACGTTTATACATAATTAACATAAAGCTCCCCTCGATCACGAATCATACCTGCGACTCGAGTGCTGACTCTTATATATAATTAGCATAAAACTTCCCTCGATCGCGAATCATACCTGCGACTCGAGTGCTGACTCTTATATATAATTAGCATAAAACTTCCCTCGATCGCGAATCATACCTGCGACTCGAGTGCTGACTCTTATATATAATTAACATATATATGCTTGTAACAAAATATATATATGAGGCACAAAATTTCGAGTAATTTCAAAAAAATGAGTGAATAAGTAGTTTCTCCTTCATTTTCCTCCATATATCTGTCAAGTCCTTATCCACGAAGTTATTTAACAATCTATATCCTTAAATCAATTTAACAATTTAAGTCACAAGGGGCATGTCATATGTATATATATATATATATATGCCGAGAGTCGTTCGGCCCAAACCAACAATAAAAATAAAGTGTGCACTGCCGAGGATCGAAAGGTTCTTCCCATAGTGCATTCTTCCAAATTAATCATAAGGCTTCCACCGCTCGCGAATCATACATGCGACTCGGGTGCTGACACGTTTATACATAATTAACATAAAGCTCCCCTCGATCGCGAATCATACGTGCGACTTGAGTGCTGATATATATGCCGAGAGTCGTTCGGCCCAAACCAACAATAAAAATAAAGTGTGCACTGCCGAGGATCGAAAGGTTCTTCCCATAGTGCATTCTTACAAATTAATCATAAGGCTTCCACCGCTCGCGAATCATACATGCGACTCGGGTGCTGACACGTTTATACATAATTAACATAAAGCTCCCCTCGATCACGAATCATACCTGCGACTCGAGTGCTGACTCTTATATATAATTAACATAAAACTTCCCTCGATCACGAATCATACCTGCGACTCCAGTGCTGACTCTTATATATAATTAACATAAAGCTTCCCTCGATCACGAATCATACCTGCGACTCGAGTGATACTATATATATATATATATATATATATGATTTACCAATAAACTCAGTAGAGGCTATATTTGTAAAAAGGATTAATTCAGTGGAAATTCAGAGGCAACTCTTTACCATTTACATACTAGTTCAAAGATAATAAGCAACTCAAATTTGGCTAAAGATACACATAAGGCACGTAATGGCATGCTCGTGAGTCGTAAAACTACCCGACATGATATAATTGTCTTTACTTACGGACTCTCGTCACTTTGTACGCACGTAGTCCCCAAAACAATTACACACCGCACGTAAACACCTATGGAGACAATTCCCTCTTACAAGGTTAGAAATGAGACTCACCTCGCTCCGAAGATTCATACCTGGTTTCCAAGCTTCTATGTCGACTTCAATGGATGTGCAATGCCCCCAAACTATCCAAATAATGATAAACCAATGAAAATATCCTCAAATATTTGTTAATAATTCAGATTATATAAACTCCCATCTTCGCTCAAGGAATTGACCAAAATGCCCTCAGGCCCACGTGCCCGGATTCCGAAATTTCTCGAAGATAAACTCTATCCATAACTTTACTAACTCAAATATATAATTTGTTACAATTTTCATGCTCAAATTCATGGTAAAAGTCCAAAATTTCAAGTTCTAGGTCTTCTCCAAAAATCCCAAATTAATAAAAGTTTTCCATGTCTAAATCCATGTAAGATCACATATTTAACTCAAAAATAGGAAGAAATCACTTACCTTGTATTTCTTGGTGACAATACGTCCTTGAGCTCTCCAAAAACATCCAACCCAAATGAAAGAAATGGGTCAAAATTCGTGTTTAAAACAATCTGCCCATGCTTCATCGAGTTGTACCTTGCGCTTGTGCTGTGCAGGTTGTACCTCCTATTATAATTTTCCCTTGTTGAACACCTTCTGTTAAAACATTCATAACTCCTTGTAAAAATATCCAAATAACAAACGGTTGGAAAATTTAGAAACTAGACTCTACTATCTTTAATTTGATAGGTTGTACACTAACTCTTTATATATTCCGAGATATGGTCTTCTAAAGTCGGCTCCATGCATCAGAAAATTCTGGCGAAACGGCTCCACCAGCCATCTTCAATCGGTCATAACGTTTTGCATAAGACTCCAAATGACAAATGGTTTAATGTTCTAAAAACTAGACTTCAAGATCTACAACTTTTATGTTTCACAAATGTTCAGATTCCTTATAGATTCCTATATATACGCTTCCAAAGATAGCTCTTTGATGTATAAATTGCTGTCCCAAAACAGACTTGTTGCAGAATTTTTAGAAGCTATTTTGGTTCGAAATCCATTCCGTTAACCTTCTGAAATTAACCCGAGGCCCTCGGGACCTTAACTAGTTGTACCAACATGTCCCAAAATATGATACGAACTCGCTCGCTCGAGGCCTCAAATCACATCAAACAACGTCGAAATCATGAATCGCACTCCAATTCAAGCTTTATGAACTTTGAAATTTCAAACTTCTACATCTGATGCCGAAACCTATCAAATCACGTCTGATTGACCCCAAATTTTGCACACAAGTCATATTCGACATTACGGACCTGCTCCAACTTTCGGAATTGGAATCTGACCCCGATATCAAAAAGTCAAACTCTCGGTCAAACTTCTCAAAAAGCTTCAAATTTCTATTTTAGCCAAATGACTTCAAAATGACCTCCGGACATCTGAATTCACTTCGCGCTCCCAACTCAAAGATCACCTTACGGAGCTATTCCCAGACTCGAAATCTCAAACGGACCTCTATAACACTAAGATGCCTTCTAACCCAAGCTTACGAAATTCTTCTAAAATACTAACTTCCACAATATACGCTGAAACGCTCCCGGGTTATCCAAAACCCGATCCGGACATACGCCCAAGTCCGAAATCATCATACGAACCTATTGGAACCTTCAGATCCTGATTTCGAGGTCGTTTACTCAAAATTCTAATCTTAGTCAATTCTTCCAACTTAAGCCTTACGAAATGAGAATTTTCCTTCCAATTTGACTCTGAACTTCCCGAAGTCCAACACCGACCACACCTACGAGTCATAACACCTGAAACGAATCTGCTCATGACCTCAAACGGCTGAACGACGTGCTAGAGCTCAAAACGAGCGGTCGGGTCGTTACGTTGAATCACTCATTTTACCTTATAATGAAGAAGATATGTAGGTTTTAATATTTGCAAATAGTGCAGATTTTTAATACGCCGTCAGTGGTAATTTCGTAATTAACCTGAAAAATCTGGCAACCTTAGTAAAATGACCATAATATCCTCATACGATGATTCTTTTTGCTACGGGTCCGTAATTATGATACAGATCTAATACTTCATTCAAAACAGAAGTCAGAGCTCATTTGTTCAACATGATATCATTTATGCTTAAAGAAACGACGTCGAAGCATAAGAAAGAATGAGCGCAACACAATCCAAACCTATTTGGAACCCACCCGAGCCCTCGGGGATCTAAACCAAACATGTACGCAAGTCTAAAAGCATCATACGGACCTGCTCGTGCGATCAAATCATGAAAATAACATGTAAAACTATGAATTAAACTTCAGAACTCATTATTTTTCTCAAGAACACTTAAAGTTCACTATTTATCAACCGGGTGTCTGAATCACGTCAAACGAACTCCGTTTTTCACCAAATTTCACAGGCAAGGCCTAAATATCATAACAAACCTGTATCGAGCTCCGGAACCACAATACTAGCCCGATACCAATGGTTTCAAACATAAATTCCTTTCTTTATTTCATTAATATTTCAGCAAAATAATTTCTTTCAAAAATTGATTTCTAAGGCTTGGGACCTCAGAATTCATTTTCGAGCATACGTCCGAGTCCCATATTTTACTGCAGACCTCTCGGGATCTCCGAAATGCGGACCCGGGTCCGTTTACTCAAAATATTGACCAAAGTCAATTTAAATAAAATTTTAACTCTAGAAATTACTATTTCTCATATTTTCACATAAAAACTTTCCGATTTCACGCCCGGACTACACACGCAAATCGAGGCATTTAAAATTAACCTTTTAGGGCTATTAAGCCTAGAACAGAGTCTAATTTCACAGAATGACCCCTTGGGTCATCACAATCTCCACCTCTAAAAAGAACGTTCATCCTCGAACGGACATAGAAAATTACCTGAAATGGAAAACATAACCGACCATGCATCCTCAAAACACCATCATCTCCAACTGTAACCTGCTTGGCATCACCGTGCCGAACTGTGTCCCTAAGGGCCGCCAAATGTGGATCATCATCATCCTGTCGCTGCTGAATACGCTCAAATAGGGGAAGAGCGAGCGACTATACAAGCTAGAACACTGCTGGGGGAAATATCCAACCTCACAAACTGATTAGCCAACGTCTGAATGGCTGAAGCTAATAGTCTCTCACCAACTGGAATATACGCAAGGCTGCCCATACTCACCGCCTCTATTTTCTTAATGGTTGTTCATAGCCAATTACGGAATTATCAAACAGCTTCACATAAGAAATACTCTCCTTTCAAACCTTCACAATACTGATAAGGAGATGCGATTCATGAAGACCCCATAATTATATACCCGACTTAACATGTCTCATTTAACGCCACACGGGCGACACATACCTTGTAAGTCAAAGCTCAATAATTATAACACGGATTTGGTAAACTATGCACAGTTAATTAATTAATTTATTTCTTTATTTTATTTATTTAATTATTATTAGTATTACTTTTATTATTAATTATTCTTTTATTAAGATTATCATCATTACTTTTTATACATAAATTATTGAATCAGCCTAACAGGCATGACTCCCTACCAGTAATATAACAAAATTTTAATTCACAAGGGAGAATTTAAACACAAGAATTTCCGTCACCAGGACCTCGTCCTTTCATAACTTCTACTGCGGCTCGTAGCTCGGTTTAAACATCTCAAATCATATTAAAATGCGAGGATCTCGTCCTCAATTCTGAATCACAAGCAACGTGCGTATCGTGCCAATCGAAATATTCTATTTCCTTCCGTTAAATATTTCACGTTAAACAAAATTACAACACGTAATGATAGACGCAGCTATCTCCATAGAATCTCTCAATACAAGTATTCACATAAGTAGATTTTTGAGTTACGAAGCTCACCCGAGAGTAGAGCATATTAGAAGAATTTTATTAGTTATGCATAACCGTGTTAAGTTCAGGAAATCATCACTTTATACTAATTAGAGATTGTTCTTGTAATGACATCATTTAATTTAACGACCTCAGCCATACCATGGAAAATATATCATCAGGCTGGGTCTCCACCTTTAGGAATCTAACCTCCACTTTCGACATTTCGACCCCTTTTTCCCTAGCTGGTCATGTAGTTGAGTTGTAACTGCAATGGGGCACGTAGCCTGAGTGCACTGATGAATTATGACTCACCCAAATCTATAACAGTTCCTACCACTAGCCGAAATAAAGTATTATCTTACCCTGAGTCGCACAAAATTTTTACAATCATAATTGAGTCCTTTAATGAGTTTGGGGACTCGCCCTCTGGCTATATGAACTGAAGTAGGAGTATGACAGGCTAACTTATCAAACCTGATGGCATACCCTGACACCGTCATGGTGACCTGACGCAACCGTTCAAACCCTATGCACCACATATTATGGAGAGTCCGAGAAGCAAATCTTTTAAAAGCATTTATGAGAACTGAGTCAAGTAATTGGTGCTTCATTGGCTGGTCATCCTCTTAGTAGGCTTGTCACAAACACTGGCGGCCAATTTCTTCTTTTACTATGTTAACTCAACACTGCTGAGCTATCCCCTTTATTCATATACTTTTTCATCATTCTTTTGGGGTAACTCTCATCTCTATTGATGCACAATGATCCCAAAAGTAGAGCTCTATAAGGATAAATCTTGGCACGAACTATATAGTCTAGAAACTTGTCAACCACTGTACTCCCTCTGGAGCACCCCAAAATCCGAAACCGTGACTTCCACGCTGAGTAAACCTTCTGTAGATTTAAAGTTTTTTATATAACTCCTTTGGTACTGAGGTATAGGGTTATTAAGGTGGCAGACATATCACAAGTCTCAGCTTTATCTCTTGCAAAATCTCAGGCCTTATACGTTCCAGGCCAAAACCGATATAACACATGACCCTGTAGTCTATTCCTTGATAGTGGACTTCCCCACTTGGCACGAAGCCATAGGTCACAATGTCTGATAATTCACAATGATAAACTTACAGCTCATATAAATCAACTTCGTTGCTTTCAACTATTCCCTTATTATGCCATACTGGAGTAGCTATAAATCCTTCTGGGATATGGACTAGTCCAACATGTACCGACTGAGCTAGAACCTCCACGTCCAGATCCATTTGAGACCTTACAATAGGTGTTGATGTTCGAGCTTTAGACTGAGCTCCGCTTCTGTCTCTTCCCCTAATCGTAGTTGTCATTGGGGCTTCACCTCTTGTCTGGTTATAGACGCTTTGCGTGTTGTCGAGATTTGTGAGAGGACAAGAATAGGCAATTTCAATCATCAATGGAAGAATAAATTCGCACGATGGAGTAGAATAGAAGTGAAATTGTTCCTAACTTCATAGCCTCTGAGAGATAAGTACAGACGTCTCCGTACCGATCCTTCATACTCTACCAAGTTTGTTCGTGAATTGTAAGACCTAGGAAACCTAGTGCTCTGATACCAACTTGTCACGACCCAAATTCCAAACCTTAGGGATCGTGATGGAGCCTAACACAACAATTGCATGGCAAGCCAATGTTAGAATTCGAGTAGCTAATTTCCTTTGATTATTTTCTTAAGCATCAATAAATAAATTTGAAGTAAACTTAATTTAAATGATTTTCAAAGATAAAATAATAAAGAATTGAATAAAAATGAACCATGAACTAATCATATAATAGATCTAGAACTACCCCAGAGTCTGGTGTCACAATTCACGAACTACTAAAGAATACAACAAACACTGGGCTGAAAGAAATAGTGTAACTGTTCTGAATATACCAAAATAATTTTATAAAAATAGGAGAAGACTCTCGGGATCTGCGAACGCCGGCAGATATACCTCGTGTCTTCGAATAAATAGATGGCTGCTCTAAAAAGCTCTATTGCTGGCTAGTACCTAGATCTGCACAAAAGAGTGTAGAGTGTAGTATCAGTACAACCGACCTCATGTACTGAGTAAGTGCCGAGCCTAACCTCAACGAAGTAGTGACGAGGCTGCGGTGGGGCATTAACAACATATAACCTGTGACAGTAATATATACAACAACACAATAAAATAATTCTACACGAACAAGAAAAATATAACTGAGACAATAAATATAAAGCAAGAAGGAAATCTAAAAAAAATTAAGTACTGCAACAACAATGAAATAACTCAGCCGCCTTTTTCAGGCCTCAGCTATAACCAACTCTCAAATAATTTCCAAGTTTCCAAACTTTAACTTTAAATAAAACTAGTGCCAAAATATGAAAAATAGTAATATAAAATAGTAAGTTTTCAAATCTTTATTTTTCTTTGAAAATCAGTAAAAATATAAATGTCTTTCCTTATCGCTCCTTGTTGCGGCGTGCAACCCGCTCCCACCTGTCCACCTTTATTGCTCCTTCCTAAATATATTACCCTTATTACTCCTGTTGCGGCGTGCAACCCGATCCCACCTGTCCACCCTTATCACTCCTTGTTGCGGCGTGCAACCCGCTCCCACCAGACATATCATATCAATTTATTCATAATTTCACAATTCAAGTCAAAGCCTTTCACAATATTTATGTCTCGACAATTGTAAACAGAACAAGTTTCACTTTAAATAACAGTAAAAGCAGAATATGAAATAATGACAATAAAACAATGAGTGTTCCAACCTTTATTTTATGAATAGTAAAACATGCATATTCTCCCTTATCATTGTCTTGTTGCGGCGTGCAACTCGATCCCACCTATTCACAATATCATAATCAATTTGTTCACCCGTATCACAATCAATTATCCACCCTTATCACAGCCCCCTTATCACAATCAATTTTGTTTATTCATCAAAAACTTTCACAGTTCAGGCCAAGCCTTTCACAACACCTTTATTTCAACAATTGTAAACAGACTACAGTATAGTTCATAAGCTTCAACCAATATCATTTTACAATAAAATCAACCAGAATATATGCAAACACTATAACGCTGTCAACCCAGCTCAATCTTTATGTACTATGATAGAATCAAGAGAACAACCAACACTTTTAATACACTTGCAACAACAATTGGCAATAATCGATTGATATCAAATAGCCACGTAAACCTCAACAGTCCTAAGACAGTTAAACTGCAATTCTCATAACTTCCTCAATATTATGAAAAATGAAAGCAACAGAAACATAAATATATATGTGCCTCGTAGAAACAATGCCAAACTAGTCAACCATTTTTTACTACAAGGGAACCAAAAAAGCAACCAATACTCTTTCCAAAATAACCACAACAATATTTAACAACAACGGAATAAGGCCAACTAATCGTAGAAACGATAATGAACATAGAACAATTAAGCCAGGAATCAATTAACTTGGGAACGGGGAAGGGATCATGTTTAACAGACCATTTGGTGGTGCATATATAATCGTCACTTCACCTATACACCACACACATGCATTTCACATAGCAAACAAGTGGGGACTCCTATTCCCTCAAGTCAAAGTTAGACCAAACACTTACCTCAAATTTGCAGGCCACTCACTGCTCAATTATAGCTTTTCCCTTTGAATTCACCTCCAATACACTCGAATCTAACCATATTTAACTTAATATCATTAATTAATGCTAAAGGAACTAACTTTACTGAAAATCATAATTTTTTCCTAAGTTTTCTCAAAAAAGGTAAAAAATCGACCCCGGGCCCGCTTGGTCTAAACTCGGGGTTCGGACCAAATTACGTTTACCCATTCACCCACGAACCAAAATATACATTTAGTTTCGAAATTCGACCAAAATTCGAGGTAAAGATTCGTTTTTTACAAAATTCCTTAATTCTACCCAAACCCCCAATTTTTACCATGAAAATTCTTAGTTTTTGATTTAAAAGTGATGAAAAACAATGAGTAATTGAAATACTAAAGTTTAGAATTGATTACCTATGACTTGGGGGTGATATTTGGTGAAGAATTTCGTTCCTAGGGCTGTGGGGTTTGAAAATTTGAAGAAGAAGAAGTCTGCCCGTTTTATATATATTTTTCCGCCAGCTATTCTGCCTCTTTTCTCATGTCAAACGATCCCGAAACTCGATTTTTATGTCTCCAATGGATTCCTTGTTAAATTCTAGTCAAGTTAGGATTTTGAATAACTCAATTTTACCTTATAATGAAGGAGATATGTAGGTTTTAATATTTACAAATAGTGCAGATTTTTAATACGTAGTCAGTGACAATTTCGTAATTAACTTGAAAAATCTGGCAACCTTAGTAAAATGACCATAAAATCCTCATAAAATGTCCAAATTCGATGATTCTTTTTGCTACGGGTCCGTAATTATGATACGGATATAATGTTTCATTCAAAACAGAATTCGAAGCTCATTTATTCAATATGATATCATTTATGCTTGAAGAAACGACGTCGAAGCATAAGAAAGAACGACCGCAACACAACCCAACCCTATTTGAAACTCACTCGAGCCCTCGGGACTCTAAACCAATCATGCACGTAAGTCTAAAATCATCATACGGACTTGCTCGTGCGATCAAATCATGAAAATAACATGTAAAACTATGAATTAAACTTCAAAACTCATTATTTTTCTCAAGAACACTTAAAGTTCACTATTTATCAACCGGATGTCTGAATCACGTCAAACGAACTCCGTTTTTTTACCAAATTTCATAGGCAAGGCCTAAATATCATAAAAAACCTGTATCGAGCTCCGGAACCACAATACGGGCCCGATACCAACGATTTCATACATAAATTCCTTTCTTTATTTAATTAATATTTCAGCAAAATAATTTCTTTCAAAAATTGATTTCTAAGGCTTGGGACCTCGGACTTCATTTTCGGGCATACGCCCGAGTCCCATATTTTACTACGGACCTCCCGGGATTGTCGGAATATGGATCCGGATCCGTTTGCTCAAAATGTCGATCAAAGTCAATTATAATAAAATTTTAACTCTAGAAATTACTATTTCTCATATTTTCACATAAAAGCTTTTCAGTTTCACGCCCGGACTGCGCACGCAAATTGAGGTATTTAAAATTAACCTTTTAGGGCTATTAAGCCTAGAACAGAGTCTAATAT
>ML434388.1:2002-43699 GCA_005239525.1 Nicotiana knightiana | reverse complement strand
CTTATTATTATTATCGAGTCAGCACACGAGTCGCAGGGATGATGTGCGATCATGGGATAGCTTGTTATATCGAGTCAGAACATGAGTTACAGGGATGATGCGCGATCGTGGGATAGCTTATTATATCGAGTCAGCACGCGAGTCGCAGGTATGATTCACGATCGTGGGGTAGCTTATGACCTCAGTCCCTATGACCACCCTTATGCCTCTGGCCGATTGTCTTGTCGTGGTATGTGTATGATCACTTGAGTTCTGAGTCACTTGTAACTTGAGTGTCAGGTATTTGTTAAAAAGGAGATTTTAGTACCTTGCTGTTCTTTTCAGTTATTATCCGGATTCCGTTATTTGCTATGTACTTGTTGCTTGCTGTCTTTCATGTCTATTGTATTTCATCATATTCTGTCACATGTTGTATTGTCGGACCTTAGTAAGAGTCTAATCCCCCCCCCCCCCATCACTACCTCTCTGATATTAGGGGGGCGATTTACTGAGTACACGTTATTTTCGTACTCATGTTGCACTTGTTGTGCATTTTATTGCACAGGTACCTTCATGGCAATGTGGAGGATTCGGAGACTTAGGTGAGCTCCCTCTTCCAGAGGCAATCCGCAGCTGACAGAGTCACCTTCATGCTGTATGTATTTCATTTTAAATTTCTTTGTCCAGTTGTATTTCAGACAGGCTTAGTATTATTGGAAAAATTCATAGAAGTTGCTCATGTACTTGTGACACCATGTTCTGGGGGCGTGTTGGGATTTACTTCATTAAATTAAATTGATGTGCTCTCATATTTAAGTTTACTAAAATTTATTTGTTTGATTATGAGATGCAAGAGAAAGTAACGATTTCGAAAATGTTAAAAACTGGAAAGTTATTTCAATAAATTAAGGTTTTGGCTTGCCTGACCTTGTGTCCGGCGCCATCACGGCCTTAGGGATTTTTGGTCGTGACATAATCCATGCATAATTAAAGTATTTAACTCAAGATGGGGAGAAATCACTTACCTTATGGAAGATGCTGAAAATACCACTCCAAAATTGCTCCAAAATCTCCCTTCATCGAAGAAATGATGTGCAAATGAGCCAAGACCTCGGTTTTAAAATACACACTACCCAGACCCGATTTCCGCACCTGCGGCCTCCAACCTCGCACCTGCGCGTCTGCAAGTGCGCCCATGCACCCGCACCTGCGGCTTCCTCCTCCCCAGCCGGGCTCCGCACCTGCGCTCTCTTCTGCATTTGCGCTTCCACAAGTGCAGAAATAACCTCACACCTGCGCCCCCAGCCAAGCCAGCCTAACCTCGCACCTGCGACGCCAAAGCCGCACCTACGACCCTTGTGGCGCAGGTGCGGTCACACCAGACACCAGCAGCCTTAACCCTTCCTCAACTCCAAATTCGATCCGTTAACCACTCGGAATACACCCGAGGCCTCCGGAACCTTGTCCAATCACATCAACCTATTTTAAAACATAATTCGGACCTGCTCGAGGCCTAAAATCGCACTGAATAACATCGAAACAATGGATCGCAACTCAATTAAGTCCTTATGAACTTTGAAATTTCCATGTTCTACAGTCGATGACGAAACCTATCTAATCACATCCGATTGACCCCAAATTTTGCACACAAGTCACATTCAACATTACGGACCTGCTCCAACTTTTGGAACCGCATTCCGACCCCGATATGAAAATTTCCACTTCCGGTCGGATTTCTCAAAAACCTTCAAATTTCTATCTTTACCCAAATGACTTCAAAATAACCTACGGACCTCCGAATTCCCTTCCGATCGCGCTTCCAACTCCAGAATCACTATACAGAGCTATTTCCATACTCGGAATCCCAAATGGACATCAATACCACTGAAATGCACTTCAACCCAAATGTATGAAATTTCTTCTAAAATACTGACTTCTACAATATGCGTCAAAACGCTCCCGGGTCATCCAAAACCCGATCAGAACATACATCCAAGTCCGAGATCATCATATGAACTGGCTGGAACCTTCAAATCCTGATTCTGAGGTCGTTTACTCAAAATTCCACTCTTAGTCAATTCTACCAGCTTAAGGCTTCTAAAATGGGAATTTTCTTTCCAAATTGACTCTAAACTTCCCAAAATTCAATTCCGACCACACCTACAGGTCATAATACCTGAAACAAAGCTTCTCATGGTCTCAAGTGCATGAGAAAATATCTAAGAGTTTTACATGTGCTACAATACTTGTCCGGAATACAAACTGGACAAGGAATTCAAAATAAATACAATACATCTGAGGAAGACTCTGCCGGCTACAGGTCGTCTCTGGATGGTACAGCTTGCCTAAGTCTCCAAGTCAGGCTCATCACTGCGTCAAGCAGGGCCACCATCTATGAATGTACCTGTGCAATAAAAATGCACCTCAAGTGTAGCATGAGTACGAAAACAACGTGTACTCAGTAAGTATCCCGCCTAACCTCGAAGAGGTAGTGATGAGAGGTCGACTTTGACACTTACTAGAGGTCAAATTAATATAATCAAGGGTCACGCTAAGCATGGATATCGTAGGCAACTTAATAAGTACCAACATGAAATAGCAACTTATTTCACATTTAATATTCGTAAATCCTCATCATTTCAGTTGACATTTACAAATCTCCAGGCCAGTAATCAAGTAAAAATCATAGCAAGTACGCAGTAAATATCATGCGCAAGCAATGCCGAGGGTCGAACGGCCTGAACCAACGTAAATGTAAATTGTGCACTGCCGAAGGGTCGAACGGCGCGAACTATAGAAGCATCTATTAACCCACTGTGGCTTACGGCCCGCTCCCATGATAGTAGTGGAAGAAATCACCCCGCTCGCGGAATTTTAACTGCGAAGCGGTGACACACAGTCATGCACACTCAAACAGTCCACCTCGACTACATCGGGAAAATAAATACTCAAGTAAATGACAAATTTCTCTTTCAAAGGTCACAAAAATAGTATTCAAATATTTTCCAACAATCCATTTTTACCAAGTTCGGTAAGGTTTAAACACTTTATTTTCATCAATAAGATTACAAATACGGCAAATAAAACATGTTTTTCGGTCCTAGACTACACGGACATAAAAATAATAGTAGCTACGCATGGACTCTCTTCACCTCGTGCGTATGTAGCCCCCACAAATAGTAGCACATATTTAATTACTTAACCTATGGGGACAATTCCCCCTTACAAGATTAGAAAGGAGACTTACCTCGCTCCGAAGATTCATAACCGGCCTCTAAGCCCTTCCGACGACTCAAATTGATGCATAATGCCCCAAAACTATCCAAATAACGGTAAAACCAATGAAAATATACCCTAATACTTATAACAATTCAATTTATATAAATTTCCAACTGCGCTCGGAAAGTTGAAAAAATTACCCGCGGGCCCACGTGCCAGGATTCCAAAATTTCTCGAAGATAAACTCTACCCATAGCCTTATTAACTCGAATATATAATTTACTCTAATTTTCATGCACAAATCCGTGGGAAAAAATCCAAAAATACACATTCTATGTCTTCTTCAAAAATCCCAAATTTCTACAAATTTCCCCCTCTAATCCATGCATAATTCAAGTATTTAACTCAAGATGGGGAGAAATCACTTACCTTATGGAAGATGCTGAAAATACCACTCCAAAATTGCTCCAAAATCGCCCTTCATCGAAGAAATGTTGTGCAAATGAGCCAAGACCTTGGTTTTAAAATACACACTACCCAGACCCGATTTCCGCACCTGCGGCCTCCAAACTCGCACCTGCGCGTCTGCAAGTGCGCCCATGCACCCGCACCTGCGGCTTCCTCCTCCCCAGCCGGGCTCCGCACCTGTGCTCTCTTTTCCGCATCTTCAGAAATAACCTCACACTTGCACCCCCAGCCAAGCCATCCAAACCTCGCACCTGCGAAGCTAAAGCCGCACCTGCGGCCCTTGTGGCGCAGGTGCGGTCACACCAGACACCAGTAGCCTTAGCCGTTCCTGAACTCCAAATTCGATCCTTTAATCATCCAAAATCCACCCGAGGCCCCCGGGAACCCGTCCAATCACACCAACCTATTCCAAAACATAATTCGGACCTGCTCGAGGCCTCAAATCGCATCGAATAACATCGAGACAATGGATCGCAAATCAATTCAATCCTTTTGATTTTTGAAATTACCAACTTCTACATTCGTTGCCAAAACCTGTCTAATCACATCCTATTGACCCCAAATTTTTCACACAAGTCACATTCAACATTACGGACATGCTCCAACTTTTGGAATCACATTCTGACAATGATATCAAAATTTCCACTTCCGGTCGGATTTCTCAAAAACCTTCAAATTTCTATATTTAGCCAAATGACTTCAAAATAACCTACGGACCTCCGAATTTTCTTCCAATCGTGCTCCCAACTCCAGAGTCACCATACGGAGCTATTCACAGACTCAAAATCCCAAACGGACATCAATATCACTGAAATGCACTTCAACCCAGACTTATGAAATTTCCTCTAAAATGCTGACTTCTACAATATGCGCAGAAAGGCTCCCGGGTCATCCAAAACCTGATTCGAACATACACCCAAGTATGAAATCATCATACAAACCAGCTGGAACCTTCAAATTCTGATTCTGAGGTCGTTTACTCAAAAGTCCACTCGTAGTCAATTCTTCCAACTTAAGGCTTCTGAAATGAGAATTTTCTTTCCAAATTGACTCTAAACATCCCGAGATTTAATTTCAACCACACCTACAAGTCATAATACCTAAAATGAAGCTTCTCATGGCCTCAAACCTCTGAACGACGCGCTAGAGCTCAAAACGACCGGTCAGGTTGTTACATTCTCCTTCTATGATTATTTGACTCATCACAATGTTGTCTTATTTTTTTCTTGATAATAACACTAATTTATATACTCATCCTAATTCAGCCATGTTTAACTTATTCTGCACCTATGATCTTGCCAAATCTACAAACATGTTCCTTGCCAACTTTTCTTTAGCATGTGATTATTGTTGTTCTATAATGTGGAGCTTGTTTATCATTTTCATTAAGGTTGTTTTTCTCTAAGTTATATGATTTGTTTAAGTATCTCATTTTTAAATCAATTTGATCATGTATGTTTAGATCCCCAGTTCTTGTTTTCTCAATTTTGGTCCTTTCTTTCCCTGTCACCTAAGCTATTTTGAATCCCATTCTTAGCCAAGGCTATCTAGGATCTGTTCCCTAATTCTTCCTCTGAACTATCGTTGTTAACCACTCTGGTGTGAGCACTGCCCTGGGCTCTTGAAGCCCTTGGGAACTCTGACACAATAGGGCCTTGGTTCTATATTCTCAACTTTGTCTTGTGCTCACTGGGTGAATCACTCAATTTCTGGCTGCTTTATGTCTATGAGTATGTAAATTTGAGCCTATTGTGAATTGTGAGAATGAAGGCCTGGCCTGTCCAGGTGTATTTTGGGCCTGTTGTAGGCTCCCTATAGCTATTCTACTCTATAACTTATGCTATTCATTATGGGTCTGTAATAATATAACACTTTGGGGTATTAGTGAAATTGGGAAAGGAATTTTCTTATTATACTTGCATTATATTAGGTAGAAATCTTGCCTATATGTTCAATAATGTGTTATTGTATGTTCAGTTGTCGTGTGTTAGAAATCCTGCCTATAGGTATTCAATTATGTTCAATCATTATATGTTAGCAATCCTGCCTATAGATTCATCACTTGGTTCAATTATGTTCTATTTCTGCTTGTTAGAAACCATGCCTATAGGGAATTGTGTGATTCAATGTGTGTGCCGGATTTTGTTTACATGTTGTCCTATTTACAAATTCTAGAAATCATGTCTATAGGATCAAAAATCAGCTTTAATTGTAGAAATCATGCTTGTAGGTCTGGACCAGTTTAATTATTATCTTGCTTGTTTATTCAGGAATTTTCAACACCATGTCATTATCATCACTAGAAAACATGCCTATAGGACCAAATAAGTAATTCTGAATATTCTTCTGTGATTACCACTATTCATTATTGCGTAGAACACCTAGACATCATGCCTGTAGGTTTAATCCACTTATGCTTAAAATCAGTAGACAAATTATGTAGGCTTTTGAAAAGCATATTAAAAATGGCTTCTGCATATAAACTGTCTGCTCATTAATTCATTATCACATAGAAATCCTGCCTATAGGTTTCTACAACCTTAACTGGTGCAAAGCTGCAATTGTCAATGTTAATCAGTTTCGCGTGCATTTGTTGTCTAAGTGCGGAGGTTAACTTGAGCCCTTATTTGCTTATATGTGAAAGTACAAACTGTTTTGTATGTCGCCTAGTATTTTCCCTTCTGAGCAACCTGAGTTAAAGTCTAGAACCATCCTGAAATAGAGGTCCAACTTACTCTTGGACCATAGGCATGGGACGGGTAGTGCTCAAGTAGAGTACGACTTAGAATTGATATGATAGTCTGTACTCGCTGAATAATATGAGTAACACCCCATCTTGAGGGAGTTACGAAGTATTATTTATGTTGCACGGGGTGATTCTTTAGGCTAAAAAATTTATGGCCCCCCCCCCCCAAACCTTTGTTAATCATTTTATTTTGTTTATCCAAATTTCTTCTCTTCTCTTAGACTAATTCATATATTCAAGTTCGGTCGGGACCCACCGTTGTGGACCTCGAGGAGTTCCTAACACCTTCTCCTCAAGGTAATTTGAGCCCCTACCCGAATCTTTGGTGACGCAAACTGGTTAATCCAGATTCATTTGCAAATAAGTGTCGTAACACACCTTAAAATTGTTAGGTGGAAACTCTCCTCTTTTAGTACCTGTTTAAAAGAGTTGTCACATGTCGAAACCCGATTTCGCGAGAAAAAAGGGTGCGACAGCATGGAGACTATGCTGGGGATTATTTGTAGGCTCTTACCATTGCAAACTTGGTCTATATGAATTAGTCTCTCCCGATAAGCGTGTCTTTATTATTTTGCTGTCACTTGAATATCCCACTCCGATTTTTCCCTTTTTATTGCTACATGCACACCCTCTTCCCTATTTCCCCTTTATATGACCTCATATGCAACTCTTCGCTTAATTTGGCTACAATGTGCATTCCCCCTTTTATTTCCTAATCATGTTCACTGGCTTCAACTTTTAAATTTTGTTATATCATGTCTTTCCCAATCCTTACCCCTTTATTTGCTTTATTACAATTTTTTCACATTATGCGAACTAACTTCTTCCCTGTTTTTCTTTCCTTTTAATCTTTACATTTATTAAATACTGAAATTATTGCTTTCATCATGCAAAAATACTTGACAACGTGTTATTTTATCGTTGCATAAAGCATTCTCTACATCATATTCCACTCGTGCACAATTAATACCATAGCGGCACTTGTTGAGTGTTCACGCTCTTCTTATATCACCCTTTTTAATTTGGAAAGGCTTATTTGCGGTAAAACTAGTCGATCAATGGTGCAATCGACGGTTCCGGGCCTTTCCCTCTCAAGTTGTCCACTTGAGGGTACCGGTCTAGACTCTTATAGAAACCTCACTCTGATGTTAACTGTGCATGCATTATGTCTGAACCTAGTACGGGTTATAATGTTGTCCGCGTAATAACTCTCTAAGGCAAGCCTTGTCCAAATCCTATCGGAATTTCCATAATCCCAACAGGCACAATCATGATATGTGAATTATTTGGAGAAAACGTGCCGATATGCTAATCATTAATGTGTAAATAGTCGAATCCGGAGGGGGAAAGTGCTAACTTTATCTATTTTGCATAAATGAGGGACGAAGTCCCCAGGTTCAGCATGGTGCGAAGTATCCTACCTTTGTTTCTAGATTGGTGGGAAAATATCTCGCCAAGCAACAAAAACCATGTGAAAAGAGTTCTCGGGAATTTACCTTCTTTGCTAGACATTCAGCCAAACAATGTACTGATCGAGGCTGCTACTATGTTCTGGGATGAAAAGAGGGTTGTTTTCCGTTTCAGTGACATAGAAATGACTCCCTTTCTAAAAGAAATAGGAGGCTTTGCTGGACTTCCATGGGATAGCCCTGGTCTGTTGGTACCGGAAAATCACACTTCTCGAGGTTTTATGAAAATGATGGGTTTTAGAAGGAACGATGAGTTAGTCTTCCTGAAGAAGTCTTATGTACCATTCGACGTCCTTTACGAGCGTTATGGGCACAACAAGTCCTACCGTCTTGATTATGATGAATTTGCTATCACCTCTCTGGGTTGGACTCATCGCCAAGTTTTTGTGTTCATCGTCTGTTTTCTGTGGATGCTAGTATTCCCAATACAAGGAGAAAGGATCCACACTCACTTAGCTATGGTTACCAAGACCTTAATGGAAGGAATTGAGGGACAGACTTACACTATTGTCCCAATGATTGTGGTAGAGATATACCGAGCCCTGGACCGCTGTAAGAAAAGATATATGCATTTTGAGGGTTGAAATCTGCTACAACAAATATGGTTGTTGGAACATCTTCAAAGGGAACAATACCGTCAGGAATTTCCACGGCAATCAAGGAATGATCACATACCTTTTCACCATCCAAAAAGAATGACTTTCATCCCGGACAGGTTTGCACAACTAGGAAACATTGTGGGCTGGGTACACTTCTTTAACAATTTGACTGATGACAAGGTCCATTGGATGTTCGAGTGGTTCCCTACTAGCGAGTTCATCATAAGGTCAAGAGATGTTCCCTACAATTTGACTTATGCTCCTATTAGAGCCATGAGGCAGGCTGGGAGGAAACAAGTCATACCACGAGTTTCCAAGATGGTTCAATACAAAGCATATTTCAAGGGTGATGCCATTCCATTCAAGTATGAGGCACAACACATGTGGCATCTAAATATCATTGTGGAAAAGAATACCATTGAGCCATATCGGTATCATTCCGGCCATGTGTATTTCTACCCATCATGGTTGGACGATGACATAGCAGGAGAATTCAAGCCAGGGATTGATTTGGGAAATAGGGTCATAGACGACACTGCCGAACCACAAGTAAAATACAGGAGGTTATGCAAAAGGATATTTGAATCTGAGGCCAGACACTTGGAACAACACAAAGTGGACATGTAAGCAATCAATGAATGGAGAGGAATCGCTACCAAATCAACAGAGAGGTTGGAGTATTTAGAGCAGGGTTTGATGGAGCTTGAGGGGAAGATGAGGAAAAGGGTCTCGGATTGTCAGAATGCATAAGGAAATGAAGGAGGGCATCTAGCAAGGGCATATCTACTGTTGGATGTGCGCGACCTGGTGAATCTAATTGATGGGGACAAGAAGGACATGCTTGGAGAAGATCCCTCTGGGACCAAAGGATATTAGGATTAATATTTACTTGTTTTCTAGATACGTTTTAGAATTCAATTTTAATAAAGGCAATTGCCACTAGTGAATCTTTATATTTATTGTCGTTTTAGTAGGGATTTGGTCTATTTATCATATTAATGAAATGACGCAATTATCGGCATTGAGTTTTCTCCAAATCTATATGTCGCTAGGCCTACCTCGGGCACAATGAGGTCCCCCAAATTAGGACGCGAATTTATAATTTTGCAGTACATGTTTAAATACTGCAAATATCCTTTAAAAACTCCCTACTGACATGTTTACCTTTTTGCTTTTCTTTGTTTTAGTTATTCCCATCCCCTAAGGTTGGTTCGCTCATACTGGAATCATCAACATATCATACCAGATCTAGAGGTCCTCAACCTCCTCCTCTTCCAAGTGATCCTAAAAGCAAGAGAAGAGCTTAGATGGATGATACGAGTGGTATCATGAATGACAACACTATGCACAAAGTGAATGTTGAGACTTCAGATGGTCGGAGTAGTCTGGCACAAAATGATTTGGTTATACAGTTGGAGCAGAAGATATTGGAGTTAAAAGGGAACTTGAGCAGGTTTGTAACTTGGCAACCCTTTCCCTCACCTTGAATGTCCCATACATCAACTAACAGAGCGCCCAAAACCCAGCACCTCCTCAAAACAAACCAAACCAGCATCCGCAAAATCCTCCCGCACCTCATCAATACACCACTCCTCCCCAAAATCCTAATCCTCCACCGGTACCAACTCCTCCTCAGCAGCAACATCATCCAACCCAGTTCCCACAAACTACCACCTACCATACTCCTCAAAACACACCACAACCTACCCCTGATCCGCAGAACTCGACCAACGATCACCACTACACCCAAATCCCAGGAGTCCACCAAATTAATCCCATATACGTATAAACCTTACCTCACACTTCACAACAAACCCCATACACACCAGAATCTGCCGAGAAAGACCTGCTCGTCAAGAATATGGCGGAGGAACTTAAGAAGCTCAAGAGTCGTGTCCAAGGCATCGAAGGGGGTAAAGGCATTGTGGGTTTGAACTATGAAGATTTATGTATTCAGCCGGACATAGAACTACCAGAGGGTTACAAATCTCCCAAGTTCTAAATGTTTGACGGAACAGGTGACCCAAAGGTGATCTGAGGACATACTGTGACAAGCTCATAGGAGATGGAAAAGATGAAAGAATCTGCATGAGTTATTCATGAGGAGCCTCACCGGAGACGCCCTATCTTGGTATATCAGTCAAAATTCAAAGAAGTGTATTAAGTGGGTAAGCATGACGTCAGATTTCATGGATTGGTTCAGATTCAATACAGAGAATGCACCTACTGTATTCTATATCCAGAATCTTAAGATGAAGCCAACAGAGCAAATGAACAAATTCTTTGTCCGGGCCCAGGATCCACAATATTACGAGAGGTTAATGGTTATTGAAAATTATAAATTCTCCGACATCATCAAATTAGGAGAAAGAATAGAAGAAGAAATTAAAAGCGGGATGGTAACCAACTTCGAGGCTCTACAAGTTACCAGCAAGGCCTTGCAATCAGGAGGCATATCCAAGAAGAAGGAAATAGGGGCCGTGATGGTAGCCCAAGGTCCGAAGTCTCCTCTCACATATCATACACCTCCACCCACATATCAGCCTTCATCTTCCAGATATCCACAACCCGCCTCCATTTACCATACTTATAATACCCAGCCAACATATTACCACTCACCGCCAGCCCGCCAAAACTATCAGAAACCCAGACCAAATTTCGATTGCACGCCGCCCATATAATACACCCCTATTGCTGAACCTATCGATTAGTTATATGAGATACTGAAAGATTCCAGGTATGTCACTCATATTCCCGTTATGGCCATGGAAAACTCCTCTCAATGGGTCAATCCAAATAAGACATGTGCCTACCATTCCGGCATGAAGGGTCATACCATTGATGAATGTCGCACTCTGAAGGAAAATATCCAAACATTAATTGATACCAAGATTATACAAGCGAAAGAGGCTGCACCTAACGTCCGAAATTATCCCCTCCTAGATCACAGGGGTGGGGGTAAATGTGATAGAAATTGATGAAGAATGGGACCCGGAAGGGTCAATTGGACTCATTCGAGAAGGGGATGATCCTAAGAAAGCTGAAGTCATTATCACTCCTATTATGGTTCAGATACAACCACCAGTCGATGTCCAAGTAGTCGCACCAACTCCGTTCGAAGTTGAAGTAACAACACCTGCAGTCGCGCCTGATTCGTTTGAAGTAGAAGTGACCACACCATTCACTGTGACGGTAGCACCCGCACTATCCTTTAATTCCAATGGCGTACCTTGGGACTACATCGCAGAAGAGATAAGGAAAGAAAAAGGGAAAATGGAAGAAATTTGTGCAGCACAAGGGATGACCAGAACTGGTACAATTTACACACCTAAGCACCTAGAGGGAACAAGTAAAGAAGTCGCTTCCAAACAGCCTATCATCGAAAGCGGCCAGTATGATCTTTGGAGAAAAGTGCAAGCGAGAGAGTACTCTGTAGTGGACCATCTGAACAAAACCCCTGCTCAGATATATATTCTATCATTACTGCAGAATTCTGGATCACATAGGAATGCACTGATGAAGGTATTGAACGAGGCTTACATACCCAACAACATTAATAGTGGATAAATGGCTAACATGGTAGGACAAATATTAGAAAGCCATAAGATCACCTTCCATTAAGACGAATTGCCACCGGAAGGGTTGAGCCACAACAGAGCACTGCATATCACAATACAGTGTGAAGACAAATTCATTGCCAAGGTTTTGATAGATGGAAGGTCCAGTCTCAACATCTGCCCATTGAAGACTTTGAAGAGATTGGTCAAAGAATTGCATGAGATACGAGCAGGAACTATGAACATAAAAGAGTTCGATAGATCTCAAAGGGCCACGATCGGAGAAACCAACCTCTGCTTACAAATGGGCCTAACTTGGTTTGACGCAAATTTCAAGTACTAGACATACCCACCTCATACAATTTACTATTGGGGCGACCTTGGATACACGCTGCTGGAGCCGTAGCATCTACTCTGCACCAGGCTGTGAATTTCAAATGGAACCATCAGGAGGTGAGTATTCATGGGGATGGAAGTAACCCCATTTACACCAATCAGATTGTTCCAGTTGTGGAAAATAGAAGGAATTTGGGTGGAGAGACGTACCATCGCATTGAGCGTGTTAATGCAATTGAGAAGGACAAGTGGTGGAGTAGCAAAATAGAGAGCATATTGGTATGGGCAGGATATGAACCTGGTAAAGGGCTTGGAAAGAATCTCTAGGGTATTGCCAAACCAATACAGTTAAAGCGTCACGGTACGACTTTTGAACTGGGATATCAGTACACTTGGCATGAGTAACAAAATTGGTCGCCACCATGGTGCAGTCCTTATTACCCTCTCGAGTAACCAATACCATATTTGAATCGATCCTTCCATCAGACTGATATGATGTGGGGATTTGAAGAAGATGAAGTGCTAGCTGGTTTGAGGAATCTATTCATAGAAGATGAAGACAGGGACTGCAGTGTAATAGTTGAGGAGGAGGAGGAGGAAGGCCTCGTCATCCAGACAGTGGGAAAGAGAGCTGTCCTCAGGAATTTGAAAGCCACACCATCAACGGCCCGCCGAGTCCCAGGGTAGCCTGGCTACTAATGTCATTTATTTTTGAAACTAATCCTTTTGAGTCTTAAAACATTTTTAGTATTTCGTTTTGGAAACGTTGTTTGAATCACTAAAATTACTTTTTGTTTGACATTTTGATACTTAACAATGGCTTGTTATTTTATTATTTATTACTATTCTCTATATTTTTCTCTCTACAACATTACTATTTCTTATCTTGATGAACCAACGACTATGACATGTAATGAGACAACGCAACATAAGGATAGTAACTCAAAAGAGATAAAAGAAGAAGATGGCATACCTTAGGAAATTGTCAGAGAAGTTGAGAATTTTGAGAATAAGCCTATGTCCAACCTGGACGAAGCTGAGATAGTCAAATTGGGAGACTTTGAAACAGTCAAAGAAACCCGCATAAGCATTCACCTGTCGCCATCAGGAAAAATAAAGAGCACACTCGTTTCCTGAAAGAATATGAAGACATTTTTGCATGTTCATATGTGATATGACTGGGTTAAGCACCTCCATTATGGCTCATAAGCTACCCACTAATCTGATGTGTCAGCCGGTAAAGCAAAAGCTCAGAAAGTTCAAGTCGGATATGAGTTTGAAAATCAAAGAAGAAGTCACCAAACAGATCAAAGTTAAGGTTCTCAGGGTAGTTGAATATCCGACTTGGTTAGCCAACATTGTGCCGGTTCCGAAGAAGGATGGGAAAGTAAGCGTGTGTGTCGACTATCGGGACTTAAACAGAGAAAGTCCCAAAGATGATTTCCCACTACCAACATACATATACTGATCGACAATTGCGCCAAGCATGAACTCCAATACTTTGTAGATTGTTTCGCGGGTTATCATCAGATATGGATGGATGAAGAAGATGGCGAGAAAACAACCTTCATTACACCATGGGGAGTATACTGCTACAAAATGATGTTGTTTGGTCTAAATAATGTTGGGACCACTTATATGAGGGCCATGACAACAATTTTCTATGACATGATACACAAGGAGATAGAAGTATATCTGGATGAAATCATCATCAAATCCAAGGAGGTACAGATCACATAGCATATTTGAGAAAATTCTTTGATCGGCTTCGGAAGTACAATTTGGAATTGAATCCCGCAAAATGTGCCTTTGGAGTTCCTACCGGAAAATTGTTAGGATTCATTGTCAGCCCCGAGGAATTGAGCAAGATCCGTCAAAGGTCAAGGCTATGCAGGATTTACCACCGCCAAAGAACAAGAAATATGTAATGGGTTTCTTGGGGCGTCTCAATTACATCAGCCGCTTCATAGCACAATCAACTTTGATATGTGAGCCGATTTTCAAAATGTTGAAGAAGGATGCCGCCACGAGTTGGACTGAAGACTGTCAGAAGGCTTTTGACAAAATCAAAGAATACTTATCCACACCACCAGTCCTAGTCTCGCCAGAGCCTGGTAGACCACTGCTACTCTACCTCTCCGTATTAGATGGGGCTTTCGGTTGTGTCTTAGGACAACATGATGAGACAAGAAGAAAGGAACATGCCATATATTATCTGAGTAAGAAGTTCACACCCTACGAATCATGGTATTCTCTGCTGGAACGCATCTATTGTGCTCTGACGTGGATAGCCCAGAAAATAAGGAACTACTTTTGTGCCTATACCACATATCTCATATCAAGGATGGATCCCTTAAAATACATCTTCCAGAAGCCCATGCCTACAGGGAAGCTAGCAAAGTGGCAAATATTGTTGAGTGAATTTGATATCATTTATGTGACTCAGAAGGCAGTTAAGGGACAGGCGTTAGCAGATCACCTTGCGGAAAATCCTATAGGAGGAGAATACGAACCACTAAAAATGTATTTTCCTGATGAAGAAGTGTCATTCGTAGGAGAAGTTATCGCCAAAGCCTACGACGGGTGGAGAATGTTCTTCGATGGGGCTGCGAATTTCAAAGGAGCGGGTATTGGAGCCGTTTTGGTGTCAGAAATCGATCAACATTACCTGGTGTCCGCAAAACTTAGATTTTTGTACACCAATAATATGGCGGAATATGAGGCTTGCATACTGGGGCTCAGTTTGTCCGTCGACATGAATATCCAAGAATTGCTGGTAATTGGTGATTCAGACCTTTTGGTACATCAAGTGCAAGGAGAATGGTCCAAAAAGAATACCAAAATACTACCATATCTTTATCACATACAAGAGATGATGAAGAGATTCACAAAGATATAGTTCAGACATGTCCCAAGAATCAAGATTGAGTTCGCAGATGCACTGGCTATCTTGTCCTCCATGATGCAACACCCGGACAAGAATTTCATCGATCCCATTCCGGTAAGAATCCATAATCAGCCAGCTTACTATGATCATGTTGAAGAAGAAACAAACGAAAATCCATGGTTTCATGATATCAAGAAGTACTTGGCAAAAGTGGAGTATCTAGAGCATGCAAATCATACTCAGGAACGCATGCTCCGGAGGTTGTCCAACCATTTCTTCCAAAGTGGAGGAATTCTATATAGAAGAACTCCAGACCTAGGGCCATTACGGTGTGTTGACGCCAAGGAAGCTTCCAAACTGCTTGAAGAGATATGCGCTGGAACTTGCGGAGCACATATGAATGGTTTCGTTTTAGCCAAGAACATACTTAGAGCAGGATATTTTTGGATGACTATGGAAACAGATTGCATCAGTTATGTCCAGGTCATCAGTGCCAAATACATGCAGATATGAGACGGGTGCCGCCAAATAAACTTAATGCAACAAGTGCACGCTAGCCTTTTGGCGTCTGGGGAATGGATGCCATTGGACCAATAGATCCTGCCGCTTCAAACGGGCACAGGTTCATTCTAGTGGCCATATACTACTTCACAAAATGGGTTGAAACTGCATCTTACAAAGTTGTAACTAAGAAAGTCGGCACAGATTTTGTCAAAGATCGTATTATTTGCAGATTCGGGGTGCCGTAGTCCATCATCACTGTCAACGCTGCCAATCTCAACAATGACCTAATGAAAGCTATATGCGGGACCTTCAAAATCAAGCACAAGAATTCCACAGCATACCGGCCCCAAATGAATGGAGTCGTGGAGGCCCTCAACAAGAACATTAAAAAGATATTGAGGAAGATGGTAGAAAATCACAAGCAATGGCATGAGAAGTTACCATTTGCCTTATTGAAATATCGTACAACAGTCCGCACATCAATAATTAGCTCTCATTGATGGGAAAAGAATGAATGCATTATGTCATGGTCAACTTTATCAGAACAGAATGTCCAGAGCTTTCAACAAAAGGGTCAAACCTAGTATGTGCCCGCTGAATAATATGAGTAACACCCAATCTCGAGGGAGTTACGAAGTAACATTTATGTTGCAGCGGNCCCCCCCCCCCCCCCCCCCCATCTTTTCTTTGAATCAAGAGTTTGTATTTACTCAAAGTCTTTTAACAATAAATTTTACCAAATTTATTGCTCTCTTTGTCTTTGTTTATCTGACTAATTCATATAATTCGAGTTCTGCCGTGACCCACAGTTGTGGACCTCGAAGAGTGCCTAACACCTTCTCTTCGAGATAATTTCGAGCCCTTACCTGATCTTTGGTGACGCAAACTAGTAAACCCAAGTCATATGCATATAGGTGCCCTAACGCACCTTACAACCGTTAGGTGGCGACTCTCCTCTTTTAATACTTCCTTAAAAGAGTTGTCACATGTCGAAACCCGATTTCGCGAGAAAAAGAGGTGCGACAATGATTTTCTATTTTTATTCATTAATCATTGTCTTCTCTTCGATCAAAACATGATAATGAGGAGCATGATACATCTATTTCTCTTTTTTCTGAATTTTAAATTTTTTGTACAGTAGTTCAAAATAATTACATGAAAAATAGAGTTGTCCGGCCGAGAATAATTGAATGAAAATGGACCAATATAGAAACCACTGAGGAGCTCGAACTTCAGGAGTTTCATTGGGCCTGCTATAGGGTAATTCTTCCAGATTTTTAGGTATTTATTGTAGTTTGCGCTGCTATTCAAATCCTATCTTCGGCGTAGATAAATGTGCAAAATTGGTCTATTTATGTTTAACAAATAAATTTGGACTATAGTACCCTTCAATTGAATATAGGCAATATTGTTTTACACATAGATAACAAGATATTCTTTGAATATGCACATAAGGTTAATCACGAGATCGATCAAAGTTCTGTTGGGTGCGAATTTGGAATGTTTTGGTATATTCACATTAATTTTTCAATAATAGGGTTTCGTCTGATCGCTCCATCAACAATCGTATATTTTTTTGTCATTTTGGGGGTTGTGTAAAGATATTTTTTTATGATATATAATGATGACAATCTTCACGAGAATAACTAGTTTGAATAATGCTCTAAAGACAAGAGAGGATTGCTTAAGTGGTAAGTGTTGACCAAAAAAATTTTAATTTTTGCTTAACTAATTAAATTTTACAAAGAAGAGTTAATCTTAGTTAAAAATAATATCCAAAAGATAAATCTACCGGTATCAGGGCAAAATAAATAGTATGCTCTTTCCGGATGATAAGGAATATGAGTAATGATAGCAGTATTCAATGATCCAAAAAGATGGAATATAGCATTAAATAGTAATAAGTAGCAATAAATGGCATTTAAATAAATAAAACGTGTGAGTCACCCGAAAAAGGATGAGATATATAGTTATTCTTTCTGATAATGATGAATGATTGATAAGCCTTTGAACACTTGGGTTGCTCTTGGGGCTGATGAAAAATGCTAGACAAGAATCTTGGTAAAAAAGTTTTTTTTGTATATATGCGATAAGACCAGATTCTCTCTTTATAAAGACAATGTGTTCTTCACAAATGAATATCCCGGTCCCTTATCATTGTGTCTCTTTCTATTTATAGAGAACATGTTCTTAGAAACCCTAATAGTACAAGTGCAGAGAATATCCGCTAGAATATTCTCTTTAGTGTCCTATTTTGAAACTAGTCGTTATAACTCTGTCAAGGATGCTCGACTTCGACCTCAAAGGTTTATGACTCCTCGACCTTAATCCTTGCTAACTCTTTGACCACAACCTTCATTGTTTCTTGAACCACTTTGACTTTAGGCATGTTTCTAAGGGGGCCGCACTGGCGACACATGGCGGCCTGTGAATGCCTCACTAACACTATTATGACGATCTTTAGAGATAAATTTTTACCTATACAGTTAGTCCCTCCGCTTATTGAGATCAACTTCACCGGTGAGTTCGATGAGCGAATTATGTCATTAGTGGTCGAGCTTGAGCGAACCGTACGGGTCATGGTTGTTGTGGCAAACGGGTGACGTGGCCCTCCGTAAGCCGCACATTTCAAATTGCTTCGAGTTTCCCAGGTGATTTGTTGGAGTTAACCTGTCCAAGGGTTAGGATGACGTCATGACACAATGTGTCATTATGACGTATATTCCTGATGCGTAGCTTCGTTTCGTGTGTGACTCTTGATTAGATCTGTCGCTTCGATTCCGATGCCAAGCATGATGAATTGTTTTTGGTTTGGTGCCATGACTTCTATAAATAGGGACTCTTGAACCTGGTTTTGAAGTTTAAATATTCTAACATTTCGAAGCACCAAAACTCTTTCCTATTTTCTTCTTCTATGAATCTCTTTTCTCTATTTCATTAACTTGTATTGTTTTTCATTCTCCCTCATTTGTTACTTTCCTCTATTACCTTGAATTATGTCAAACGTATCTTCTGATGCTCACAAAGGGAGTCGTGTAGTTCTCTTGGCAGTTGTGTTTCCCACACATAGCAAGAGAATTTCCGCCATTGTTGAGGATGAAGGCTTCCCGTCGGTGGAGGAAATAATCCCCCGTAATCCCGACTTCAGGTTTGACCTTACCAAAGTACCTGACGTCGTGCCTGGAGTCTTAAATCGACGATGACGCCTAAGGAATTGGCGAAACTCAAGGTCAAATTCAACCTTCCAAGTCATGTCGAGCTGATCCCCACCGGAGGGGATGTGGTACAGGTCCATCACCCTGGGTAATACGCTTTTTATGCCTACCCCTTCCTCATCGATTATTCTTTCCCCTCCTTCCGCTGGTGGAAGAATTTTGTCGTCACTATGGCGTCTGCCCTGCTCAGCTTGCGCCGTACATTTACAAGGTTATCAAGATATTGACTAAGTTTGCTGATTTTTCCGGGGTCGAACTGACGCTGCAACACTTAGTACACCTATCCGCTCCTAACTTTTATAGGGGAACGATGATGAACCTTCGCCACTAAGGAGGCAAATGTTTAGTGGTGAAGATGGATGACAAAGCCAATCGTTAGTTTTGGCTTAACTTCTTCTTTGTCAGAATCAAGGACGTCGTGGCCAATGTTAATGGCTTTCCTGAGGCTTGGAAATACACTCGTGAGTGCCTTGTTTCTTTCTGAGTTTTTTTGGTTCTGAATTCTATTTTCTCACTTACCTCTTTTGCAGCCAATAGCCAGCCTCCTCCTTTGGTCGCTCACATCTTTGGCTGGGTCGAATGACTTTTCTCCCATATCGTACGCGATTGGCCGAGTTTTTTCAAGAGATTCAAATCTGCTCTTCCTTCGACGGGTAATTTCTTTTCTTTTATCGTGGTCGTTCCACTTCCTATTGTGTGTGGATTCATTTTTCTAATTTAATGTTGTGTCTTTTTCTCAGACAGGGGATATTCTCGGAGGAGTCGGGCACCGGGGCCCTCTTTCCGAAGTACGGCTGATGTGTCTTCAGCTTCTTCCCCTGTTGCAACTGCTATGTCTTTTATACCAGTCTCAACCTTGTTGCCGCAGTCTGAGAGCCCGTCTCCATTCCATCTGTTGTTTCTGCTCAACGTTTTTCACTAGTTGATGTGGATGATGTCTCTCCTGATGATGGTGGTCTAATTCCTCATAAGAAGAGGGTCGTAGATTCGGGGAGAGAGGCTGGTAGCTGTTGATTTGGGGATTGAGGCTTTCTTCTTCGAGAAACAGCCACAATGGACATTGGAGAGGGGCCCGAGCCAGGTCCCGAGGTAGGTTTTGAGGCAGGTCTTGAGGCCCCGCACTTGGAGGAGATTAGCATGCATCCTGCGGGGGACGTGGTTGAAGGCGAGATGCATAATGACGGCCTTGCACTTCCGAGGCACGAAGAGGCCTCGTCTTTTAGGGTCGCGGTGGACTTCCCTTCTGAAGTTGACGATAGAGGGAAGGTCGTCGCTGAAGAAGATGTTGGATCTGACTCCAAAATGGATATGGATGAGTTGAGGATGATCGATGAGGGGCTTACTCAACTCAAAGTGAGGTTGGAAGGGAGCTCCAGGACTATTACGATTCCAATGGATCATAATCTTCTTGTAAACACCGCAAAAATAGTCCCTTCCCTTGGTCCCTTTTGTTCTGAAATTGAGGGCATGACCCTCGAGACAATAGTCGGCATCACCTTTACGAATAACATTGTAGGCCTTACTCTCCAAGTAAGTACAACTGTTGTATGTTCTTTTCCTTATGTTTTGCTTTCTTTTATAAACTCTAATTTCTTTTCTTCGTTTTGCAGATGGTTATTTTAGAGATCCAGAGTGCTCGCCGGGTGAAGAAATGTAAAGATGTTTATGTGAAGTTGAAGGACAAGTATTTTAAATGTCTTGAAAAGTATCGGGAGCTCTGGTGTCAACTCCGTGAAGGCGGCGATGAGTGCTAGCTGAGGGAGGACTTGAAGGAGAGAGACGAGGAGTTGATGCGGGTTGTGGAAAAATGCAACATCCTGGAAGGGACATTGAGGAGAAAAGAGGAGGAGCTTGATCTTAGCAGGCAGCGTAGAATCCCAATGCAGTGATCTCCAAGCCTAGGTAGTCCTGATGTGAGGTCAACTCGAAGAGTATCAACTTAGGGCAGGGGCCCTTAGTGGCGAGGTCTCCGAGAAGCAAGAGGAGCTAGAGAAGGCGGAGTCCGCTTGGTCGGAAGCTCAAAGGAAGGCAGAGTCCCTTAAAGTGGCAAATCGAACTCTTCATTCTGAGAGAGAAAATGATTTGTCAGTGGCAAGGCTTAAAGAAGAGCGGCTTGATGAAAGGATTGGGGAGTTGGAGAAAGAGACCTTTGATCTTTATGATCGGGTTGCCACTCTAGAGGCCAAGAAGTCCAAACTGCTTACACGTCCTTCTTCATTTGGTGCTTCTGGCTTCCCCAAAGTTCCTTGTAAGTTGTATGAAGAGTGGATTCATGCCGAGGCCCGATTGGATGTGTTTTATCAGTGGATAGAGGGTTCTATTCCTACCGTAGACTTTGAGGATTCTCGGGTTAAGGCTCACGAGGCTCGGATTGCTTGTGGCTATGACCCGACCATGCCTCATCCTGGTGAATAAGGGGATGACGGTGAGGATGCTATAGACCGCCTTGAGGACGAGGCCTGGTATTATTCCATGTATCATCCGGTCGATGATGGAGAGGGCATTGAGGTTCAGGACGATGAGGGCGTCGCGGGTCGTGATGGTAGTGGCCAACATTAGTTTTTTGTTTTTTCTATTATTTTTGTATATGTTGGCATCTTCCAGAGACTTTGTAAGAAACCTTTTCTTATAAATACCAGAGTTGGTTTTTTCTTTCATCAGCACCTTTCTTGTTTGTTGTGGTTTGTTTATGTACTTTGCATGTTTTGCTCCTTCATACTTTTGTCATTTTCCTTGTATGTATCAAAGTTTACTGAAAACGTGGCCGAGGGTTGATAGATGTTTTTCAAACTTGGTCGAATTCTTACCTTTTTAAATTGATCTCGGTCAAGTTCCAGTATGTATTGTTCGAACTTGGTCAAAATTTTTACCTTTTATTAATCATGGCCGAGGGTGGGTAGGTGTTGTTCAAACTTGGTCGAACTTATCTTTTTATTGATCTCGGCCGAGGGCCGGTAGGTATTGTTCGAACTTGGTCAAAAATTTTACCTTTTATTAATCATGGTCGAGGGACGGTACGTGTTGTTCGAACTTTGTTGAACATAGCATTATGATAAACTTTTGTTAATCGTGGCCGAGGGCCGTTAGGTATTGTTCAAGCGGGTTCGAACATAACCTTTTGTTAATCACGACTAAGGGCCGATCGGTATTGTTCGAACTTGGTCGAACATAACCTTATATTAATCATGGCTGATGGTCGATAGGTGTTGTTCCAGCGGGGTTGAACATAACCTTATGTTAATCATAACTGAGGACTGATAGATGTTGTTCGAGCGGGGTCGAACATAACCTTTTGTTAGTCCGGACCGAGGGCTGGTAGGTGTTGTTCGAACTTGACCGATCATAACCTTATGTTAGTAGTGTCCGAGGGCCAAGAGGTGTTTCTGATAAACGTAAGTTTCTTATTAATTCGATATTGTTGCTCTGATTACATGATTTGAGAGAGTTACAAATTTTTTGGGCATTGGTTGGTGTTCCAGTCCCATTCCCAGTCTATCTAGTCCCTTCATTTCTTGACTTGGAGAGTATTGAGAAGTCGGTCAATGTAATAGAAAAAGCAGTCCCTCCCTCACATACTTTTACCCGAAGTGTTCCCATTGTCACTTCGTTAAAAACCTCCTTGAGAAAACCCTAATGGACAAAACTCAAGTAAGGAAAAAAGAGTAGGACTTGGGGACACTTCTTCCTTAGAAGTTGAAGCATTTGAGGTGGTTGATGTTCCAATTGTTTGGTAGTTTCTTTCCATTCGTTGTCTCTAATTGGAATAAACCCTTGTTCTCTTTGGCTGTAATTTTTTAGGGGTCGTCCCAGTTTGTTCCCAGCTTGCCTTCCTATGGGTTTTTTCTTGCTTGAGTTTTGGCTTTGAGTACGTAGTCCCCGACTTTGAGCGGTCGGACCTTTGCTTTCTTGTTGTAATAATGTGATGCTTGCTGATTTTGGGCAACTATCCTTATGTACGCCATATCTCTTCATTCATCGATTTCATCGAGTTACTGCCTTCTACTCTCATCATTACTAGTACCGCTTTCTTGGGATTACCTTAGGCTGGGTTCTCCGACTTCGACTGGTATAACTGCTTCGGTCCCACAGACCAAAGAGTAGGGCGTCTTTCCTGTGCTCGTCTTCGGTGTAGTTCTGTACACGCATAATACTTCTGGCAGTATCTTCGGCCACAATCCCTTGGCATCTTCGAGCTTTTTCTTCATGATGTTTAATATGGACTTGTTCGAGGACTCTGCTTGTTCATTACCTGCTGGATGATACAGGGTTGAAAGTATTCTCCTGATATGCTATTTCTCAAAGAATTCAGTAGTTTTCTTTCTCGTGAATTGGGGCCCATTGTCGCAGCTGATCTCCTTGGGTAGACCGAATCGGCAGATGATGTTCCTCCATATAAAGGTGATTACCTCTTGTTCGTGTATTTGGGCGAACTCTCCTCCTTCCACCCATTTAGAAAAATAGTTAGTTAAAACCAAAATGAATCGTACATTAACTCGCCCTGTTGAGAGGGGGCCCATGATATCCATTCCCCACTTGATAAACGGCCACAGAGAGGTGACTGATTGAAGGTGTTGTATTGCTTGGTGAATCATTGGGGCATACTTCTGGTATTGTTCGCATTTCTTCACAAATTTTGAGGCACCTTTTTCATGGTAGGCCAGTAGTATCCTGCCTGTATGAGGTATCTGACGAGTGCTCGATTGCCTGAGTGAGAACTGCAATGGCCTTCATGGACTTCTTCGAGGACGCGCTGGGTTTCATTTGGACCCAAGCATTTCGTCAGAGGGCCGTTGTAAGTCATCTTGTACATGTCGCTATGGAGGAGACTGTATCTGGATGCTTGCATTCTTAGTTACTTGATTTCTTTCTTGTCATTTTGGAGCGTGTTGTCCTTCAAATAGGCGATAATACGATTGCGCCAATCCAAAGTTAAGCTTACAGATTTTACCTCGATTTGGTCGAGCGATGAGTTGAGGAGGTGGACTTGTTGATACCCAATTTTTCCCTCATATTTTTCAAATATATATATATATATATATATATATATATATATATATATATATATGTATGTATATACACACACACAGTTTCAAAATCATGCATCATCATTTGATTTATGCAAGTATCTTTTATAATTTTCCATAATTTTAAAGACTTTAAACTAATTTATTTCTGTATTTTATTATATAAATATCTAATAATCACCTTCCAAATTATTTTTTATGATGATTTAATCACCTAAATGTGTCACTTATATCAATATGAGGTTTTAAATATTTCCAGTGCATTTCTTATAATTGCAATTGCCTTTTTGGCTAAATTGCATATGTTTGCAATAATAGCCCATACGCATACATAATTACATTATTTTTTGCAACAAATTAACTTTGTTATTTTTATAGTGTTAAGTAATTATTTTTAATCATTTTTAGGCACAACTGATACTTTGGTATTTAGTCATTATTCTTATAAATTATATATTTTGATTAAAATTGGGTATTTAAAATCTAGCTCAACACCCTTACACTAGCGCAATTACCCCTGGCCCAAGACCTATTAGCCCAACCCCATACCCATTTAAACCATTCGACCCAGAACCCCTTTTAATCGCGGCCATTGATCTCTGAGATCAACGGTCCACATTACACCCTCCTCTTTAACTATTCCAAAACCCCTAAGCCTAGTCACTCCTTACCACCCCGCCACCCTTGAATCCTCGCGTCTCTCATCTCTCATGAACCCTAGCTGACGTCTCTCTCAATCTCTCCAAATCCGGTCCCAAACGGAATCCAGCATGGATTCTTTTGCCTTATTTACCTCCTCTCACTACTGGTTACTCGTCTATGATATTACCTAGTTGCTTGCCTAACATGGCAAGCAAATCTCGCCAAAATCGAACCAAATCGGTTCAAATCTCTGATTCTTGTGGCTATTCTATCTATGTTCATCATTGATTCTTTGTGAGTAATGAATATTTTCCATATCTGTTGATGATTCTCCTACCCCAAATTAGGGTTTTCAAACCTTTTCAATCGAACCAGAATAGGTCCGATTTTCTGATTTTAAACGCTATTCAGCCTCTATTCATCCTATTCTGTGTGATTTTTACTTTATTGTTGTATATCCCGTTTATTTCACACTTTCCCTAAAACTAGGGTTTGAAACTTTTCCTTTTTCTTACTGACTCTGATGAATCTTTCCTTTTCTATGTTTGATTACTCTCTTTCCTTATGTTTCTCCTTATATCTAATTTAATATTTGCCTAAATATTCTGAAAGATTTCGTGTTTTGATATTATTTGTGTTTCCCTAATTTTTACTTTAATATCTGCCTTAAATATTCTGAACGATTTTGTATTCTTGGTATTATTTGTTTTGCCTTAAATATTGTGAATAATTTTGTGTGTTTCCCTGATTCACTGAATCCTTGAATTGTGCCCTAAATTACCTCTAATAGATTCCGGAATATTTTCTTTATAACCTACTTGAATCTGAACGATTTGTTTTCCATGTTTATGTGTTGATTTCTACCATTATATAAACTCTTCCCCCCACTCCCTTTAGAGGGGCTTGGACACTTCTTTCTGAACTCAATACATCCTTACTAGACCTAAAGTTATCCCGATTTTGCATTATATATCTGACTTTGGCCGGTTGGAAGCCAAGGCTATTACTTTTGTGCATTTTTTTGCTTACTGGTGAGTCACGTGACTTTTTCAATTTCATTCTAACATGTATCTGATTGGCATACGTTATTACTACTGAATCCATGATTTGATATGTTTTGAGTGATGTTTCGGTATGGCTCTATCAAATCTGTATGTCTTAGTATCTTTAACACTTAATTGCTCCTAATGTTACCAGTTCTAAAGTTATCTGGACCTTCTTAAGGTCTATTCAGTTAGTGCATTGATTCCTAAATGCCCATGAACATGTTTACTCACTTGTCCTGAATCCCTGTAGTGAATGCCTCACATTTGTGTTAGCCTGTGTTAAGACTGTCACACTAGTTATAATCTGCCTCTCTGCTATTGTGTCAACATGATCACTCGACCCTCACACCATTCTAGTGTTTGCTTGCAATTTGGAATAGTTATCTTATCATGTTGGAATTACTGCTTTAACCTTTGATACAAACTGGATCATCTTTTGTTAGATCACTATGACAATGTTATCTACTACTTTGAAGAATAGTTTGTATATATGTCTTAATTTGTGACTGTAATTTCACTCCTCTGCTAGCACGACGCCCTTCTCCTTCTATGATTATTTGACTCCTCACAATTTTGTCCTATTGTTTTCTTGATAATAACACTAGGTTATGTACTCAGCCTAATTCAGCCATGTTTTAACTTATTCTGCACCTATGATCTTGCCAAATCTGCAAACTTGTTCTTTGCAAACTTTTCTTTAGCATGTGATTGTTGATGTGCTATAATGTGGAGCCTGTTTATCATTTTCATTAAGCTTGTTTTTCTCTAAGTTCTATGATTTGTTTAACTATCTGCTTTTTAACTAAATTTGGTCATGTCTGTTTAGATCCCCAATTCTTGTTTTCTAAATTTTGGTCCTTTATTTCCCTGTCACCTAAGCTATTTTGAATCCCATTCTTAGCCGGCTGCAAGCCAAGGCTATCTAGGATCTGGTCCCTAATCTTTCCTGTGAACTGTCTTTGTTAACCACCCTAGTGTGAGCACTACCCTGGGCTCTTGAAGCCCTTGGGAACTCTGACACACTATTACCTTGGTTCTATATGCTCAACTATGTCTTGTGTGCACTGGCTGAATCACTCAATTCCTCACTGCTTTCTGTCTATGACTATGTAACTTTGAGGCTATTGTGAATTGTGAGAATGAAGGCATGGCATGTCCTGGTGTATTTTGGGCCTGCTGTAGGCTCCCTATAGGTATTCTACTCTATAATTTATGTTATGTCTGTAATAATATAACACTTTGGGGTATTAGTGAAATTGGTAAAGGGATTTTTTTATTATACTTGCATTATATTGATTAGAAATCCTGCCTATAGGTTCAATAATGTGTTATTGTATGTTCAGCTATCGTGTGTTAGAAATTGATTAGTGCGCTTTAGGTAAACAACTTAAAGATAGTAATCGGGTAATAGGAGATAATAGTCTGTGCTCGCTGAATAATATGAGTAACACCCCATCTTGAGGAAGTTACGACTTTTTATTTATGTTGCACATCGTGATCCTGTAGGNAAAAATTTGGGCCCCCCCCCCCCCCCCCCCCTCACCTTTGTTAATCATTTTATTTTGTTTGTCCAAATTTCTCCTCTTCTCTTAGACTAATTCATATAATTCAAGTTCGGCCGGGACCCACCGTTGTGGACCTCGAGGAGTGCCTAACACCTTCTCCTCAAGGTAATTTGAGCCCTTACCCGAATCTTTGGTGACGCAAACTGGTTAATCCATAGTCATTTGCAAATAGGTGCCCTAATGCACCTTAAAATCATTAGGTGGAAACTCTCCTCTTTTAATACCCGTTTAAAAGAGTTGTCACATGTCAAAATCCTATTTCGCGAGAAAAAGGGGCGCGACAGCATGGCGACTCTGCTGGGGATTATTTTTAGGCTTTTACCATTGCAAACTTGGTCTATATGAATTAGTCTCTCCCGATAAGCGTGTCTTTATTATTTTGATGTCACTTGAATATCCCGCTCCCATTATCCCTTTTTATTACTAGATGCACACCCGCTTCCCTATTTCCCCTTTATATGATCTCACGTGCAAATCTTTGCTTAATTTGGCTACAATGTGCATTCCCTCTTTTATTTCCTAATCATGTTCAATGGCTTCAACTTTTAAATTTTGTTATATCATGTCTTTCCCAATCCTTACCCCTTTATTTGCTTTGTTACAATTTTTTCACATTATGTGAACTAAGTTCTTCTATGTTTTTCTTTCTTTTTAATCTTTACATTTATTAAATACTGCAATTATTGCTTTCATCATGCAAAATACTTGACAACGTATTGTTTTATCGTTGCATAAAGCATGCTCTACATCATATTCCACTCGTGTGCAATTAATACCATTGTGGCACTTGCTGAGTGTTCGCAATCTTCTTGTATCACCCTTTTTAAATTTGGAAATGCTTATTTGCAGTAAAACTAGTCGATCAGTGATGCAATCGATGGTTCCGGGCCTTTCCCTCTCAAGTTGTCCACTTGAGGGTACCGGTCTAGACTCTTATAGAAACCTCACTCTGATGTTAACTGTGCATGCATTATGTCTGAACCTAGTACATGTTACAACGTTGTCTGCGTAATAACTCTCTAAGGCAAACCTTGTCCAAAGCCCATCAGGATTTTTATAATCCCAACAGGCATAATCATGATATGTGCATTATTTGGAGAAAACATGCCGATATGTTAATCATTAATGTGTAAATAGTCAAATCCGGAGGGGGAAAGGGCTAACTTTATCCATTTTGCAGAAATGAGCACGAAGTCCCCACGTTCGGCATGGTTCGAAGTATCCCACCTTTGTTTCTAGATTGGTGGGAAAATCTCTCGCCAAGTGACAAAAACCATGTGAAAAGAGTTCTCGGGAATTTACCTTCTTTGCTAGACATTCAGCCAAGCAATGTACTGATCGAGGCTGCTACTATGTTCTGGGATGAAAAGAGGGTTGTTTTCCGCTTCAATGACATAGAAATGACTCCCCTTCTAGAGGAAATAGGAGGCTTTGTTGGATTTCCCTGGGATAGCCTTGGTCTGTTGGTACCAAAAAATTGCATTTATCAAGGTTTTCTGAAAATTATGGGTTTTAGAAGGAACGATGAGTTAGTCTGCCTGAAGAAGTCTTATGTACCATTCGACGTCCTTTATGAGTGTTATGGGCACAACAAGTCCTGTCGTCTTTATCATGATGAATTTGCTATCACCTCTCTGGTTTGGACTCATCGTCGGGTTTTTGTGTTCATCATCTGTTTTCTGGGTATGCTAGTATTCCCAATACAAGGAGAAAGGATCCACACTCACTTAGCTATGGTTACCATGACCTTAATGGAAGGAATCGAGGGACAGACTTACACTATTATTCCAATGATTGTGGCATAGATATACCCAGTCCTGGACCACTGTAAGAAAGGATATAGGCATTTTGACGGTACCAATCTATTACTACAAATATGGTTATTGGAACATCTTCAAAAGGGACAATACCATCAGGAATTTCTGTGGCAATCAGGGAATGACCACATAGCTTTTCACCATCCAAAAAGAATGACTTTCATCCCAGACAGATTTGCACAACCAGGAAAAATTGTGGGTTGGGTACACTTCTTTAACAATTTGAATGATGACAAGGTCCATTGTATGTTCGAGTGGTTCCCTACTAGCGAGATCATCATCAAGTCAAGAGATGTTCCTCACCTAGTGCTATCAGGTTAAGGGGTATCAATACTTATGCTCCTATCAGAATCATGAGGAAGGCTGAGAGGAAACAAATCATACCACGAGTTTCCAAGATGGTTCACTACAAAGAAAATTTCCAGGGTGATGCCATTCCATTCAAGTATAAGGCACAACACATGTGGCATCTAAAGATCATCGTGGAAAAGAATACCATTGATCCAGATCGGTATCATGTCGGCCGTGTGTATTTCTACCCATCATGGTTGGATGATGACATAGCAGGAGCAGTCAAGCCAGGGATTGATTTGGGAAATCGGGTCATAGACGGCAATGAAGAAGCACAAGTAAAATACAGGAGTTTACGCAAAAGGATCTTTGAATCTGAGGCCAGACACTTGGAACAACACAAAGTGGACATGGAAGCAATCAATGAATGGAGAGAAATCTCTACCAAATCAACAGAGAGGTTGGAGTATTTAGAGCAGGGTTTGGTGGAGCTTGAGGGGAAAATGAGGAAAAAGGTCTCGGATTGTTAGAACGCAGAAGTCAATGAAGGAGGGCATCTAGCAAGGGCATATCTGTTGGTTGATGTGCGTGACCTGATGAATCTGATTGATGGGACCAAGAAGGACAAGCTTGGAGAAGGTCTCTCTGTGACCAAAGTAGATTAGGATTAATATTTACTTGTTTTATAGATTCGTTTTAGAATTCAATTGTAATAAGGCAAATACCACTAGTAACTCTTTATAATTATTGTCGTTTTAGTAGGGATTTGGTCTATATATCATATTAATGAAATGACGCAATTATCGGCATTGAGTTTTCTCCAAATCTATATGTCGCTAGGCCTACCTCAGGCACAATGAGGTCCCCCAAATTAGGACGCGAATTTATAATTTCGCAATACGTTTTTAAATACTGCAAATATCCTTTCAAAACTCCCTACTGATTTGTTTACCTTTTTGCTTTTTCCTTGTTTTAATTATTCCCATCCCCTAAGGTTGGTTCGTGCATACTGGCATCATCAACATATCATACCAGATCTAGAGGTCCTCCACCTCCTCCTCCTTCTCTAAGTGATCCTAAAATCAAGGGAAAAGCTAAGATGGATGATACGAGTGGTATCAGGAAAGACAACAATACACACGCAATGAATGTTGAGACTTCAGATGGTTGGAGTACTCCGACACAGAATGATTTGGTTCTACAGTTGGAGAAGAAGATATTGGATTTACATGGGGAACTTGAGCAGGTCCTCAACTTGGCAAACCTTTCGCGCACCTTTAATGTCCACGACATCAACCAGCAGAACGCCCAAAACCCAGCGCCTCCTGAAAACACACCAAACCATCATCCGCAAAATCCTCCTGCACCTCATCAATATGCCACGCATCCCTAAAATCCTAATCCTCCACCGGTACCAACTCCTCCTCAGCATCAACATCATCCACCCAGTACCCACAAACTACCACCTGCCATACTCCTCAAAACACACGACAACCTACCCATGATCCACAGAACTCAACCAATGATCACCACTGCACACAAATCCCTAGATTCCACCAAAGTAATCCTATATACGTAGAAAACTTACCTCACAATTCACAACAAACCACATACACACCAGAATCTGCCGAGAAGGACCTGCTCATCAAGAATATGGTAGAGGAACTTAAAAAGCTCACAAATCGAGTCCAAGGCGTCGAAGGGGGTAAAGGCATTGAGGCTTTGAACTATGAATATTTGTGTATTCAGCCGTACATAGAACTGCTAAAGGGTTACAAACCTCCTAAGTTCGAAATGTTTGATGGAACAAGTGACCCAAAGGTGCATCTGAGATATACTGCGACAAGCTCGTAGGATTTAGAAAAGATGAAAGAATCCGCATGAAATTATTCATGAGGAGCCTCACCGGATACACCCTATCTTGGTATATCAGTCAAAATCCAAAGAAGTGGATTAACTGGGTAAATATGGCGTTAGATTTCATGGATCGGTTCAGATTCAATACGGAGAATACACCTGATGTATTCTATATCCAGAATCTTAAGAAGAAGCTGATAGAGACTTTTCGCGAGTATGCTACTTGGTGGAGATCGGAAGCTGCAAAAGTAAGGTCGGCATTGGAACAAGAGCAAATGAACTGTAACGACCCGACCGATAGTTTTGTGTTATCGGACCCCGTTCCCCTAAATGAAACTTCCCATAGTGGCTTATTGTGATTTATGACTTGCGGGGGACGGGTGGTCCGGGATTCGGAAGTGTTTAGAGTGCTATAGGACATTTGGTTCCTTAAGGTTGGCCTTTAAGTCCAAGTTTGACTTTGGTCAACATTTTGGGTAAACAACCTCGGAATCGAGTTTCGACAATACTGATAGCTTCGTATGATGATTTCAGACTTGGGCGCATGTTCGGAATAGGTTTTGGATGACCCGGGAGCGTTTCGGCGCCCAATATCAAAATAAGAATTTCCTTAAGTTAATATTGTGGTTTGGGACGTGTTTTTGTGTTATCAAGGTCCGAATGGAATTTTGAGACCGGTAATAGTTCTGTTATGTCATTTATAACTTTCCTGCAAAATTTGGTGTCATTCCGAGTAGTATAGGTCGGTTCGGCGCATTGTTAGCGAATTCTAGAACTTTAAGTTCAAAGTTTGATTCAATTTGGTTTTGGGGTCGAATTCTTAATTTCATTGTTTTTTTCATGTTACGAAAATTCGAGCGAGTTCATATCATGAATACAGACTTGTCGGTGCCTTTGGATGGGGTCCCGAGGGGCTCGGGTGAGTTTTGGTCCCCTCGGAGTTAAAATGCAAAACACTAGAATTTCTGTGTCTGCTTTCCTTCTATGCGTTTGCGGTTGCTCTGCCGCGTTCTCATATAAGGATCTGGGCAGGGGTGAAATTTTCCCTATGCGTTCGCATAGGTGCTCCACGTTCGTATAGGGTAGGCCATTGGGCCAGACCAGCATAGCCCTTACTTAGTGCGTTCGCACCCCCCCCCCTCCGAGCCGTGTTCGCGTAGGTCTAGCCAAGCTAGCCTCCATGTTCGCGAAGACCTCTCCGCGTTCGCATAGAAGGCCTCAACAGGACCTGGCCATTTGTTCATCGCAAACGCACTGCCCCTGATGCATTCACATAGAAAAGGCAGCTGGGCAATGTGTTTTTATATCGGGATTTAATTCATTTCCTCACCTTCTTCTTCTTCCTTGGGACGATTTTCAGCATTCTAGAGGGGCAAACGACCTAGTTATTGAAGGTAAGTAAATTCTACTCTAATATTAGTTTCATGCATGGATTACAAGCTAAATTAACTACCTAATTAGTGAAAACTAAGGATTTGGGGTAGTAACCTAGGGCTTTTGAAAATGTAGGAAAGTACCCGTCAATTAGCTATGAAATCAAGTAAAAAATCATGTATTAATGATCCTTAGGCTATGGGTGAGAGTTTCCTTCGACAATTTTTGGAATCCGAGCATGCGGGCCCTAGGTTGGATTTTAGGATTTCCTCAAGAATGATGAATTTGCCTAAGTAGTAGGAGAATTTCTTTCTTTGAGTATAAATTAATATATTTGTATAACATTTGGCTAGTTTCGAGTCCGTTGGTGTCAAGTTTCGAGTTTCAGGCGCGTTCTTGACCCGGAGAGTAGGTTCGACGTGAGGTGACTCTCCTTTCTAACCTTGTAAGAGGGAACTATCCCCCTAGGTGATTTAAATGTTATATGTGATAATATTTGGGGGCTACGTATGTACAAAATGACGAGAGTCCGTATGTAACGGCTATTACTATTATGTCCGGGTAGTTAGGCCCACATCATGCCTTGTGTTACTTGATATGAACTATATGCTTAATATATTAAATGTTACATGCTGCTTACTTCCCTGAGGTCATGGAATTTGAGAAAACTTGTAAGGAATTGTTCACTGAAAAGTAATTTAAAAAGGAATAATTTGTGTGCATGTGACCTCTTCGCTATTTACATTCTGCGAGCGGAGTGTGATTTCCCCCACTCTTATGGGAACGAGCTGTGCGCCACGGCGGATTGAGAGATGCACTTTTTGTTCGGACCGTTCGATCCTTGGCAGTGCATAGAGAGGATTGAGATATGCACTTTTTGTTTGGGCCATTCGATCCTCGGCAGTGCATAGATGTGAGTACTTTATGGAAAGGTACACTTATGGTTCAGGACATTCGACCCTCGGCAGTGCACGGACATGACTATCTTATGACTCCGTCCAGTTGTCCTTACTCTGCATGCACATGTTTATTTGTTACTAAATTCAGGGACATTGATTTGACGGATATTTGGGGGAAGGTGAAGTAGTAATTGTTTTATTCATTCCCAGTACTTCCTTGGATTTCAGTGCCTTATATATATTTGTTGCTTCACTGCCTTTACATGCCTACCATTTCTATCATATTCTGTTAAATTACATTGTTGGACCTAAGTGAGTGTCATGTCGACCTCTCGTCACTACCTCTTCGAGGTTAGGCGGTATACTCACTGGGTACATATATATTTATGTACTCATGCTACGCTTCTGTACTTAATTGTATAGGTTCTGAGGCTGGTGCATCTGGTTGTTGGACCGGAGCTTGACTTTGATTATAGACGGACCTGACTTCACGGTGAGCTGCTTTTCTCCTAGCGACCTCCTGCAGCACCATGGGTTTTCTTTTGCTTATTTCCCGTCTATTTCCTTCAGACAGTGGGACTATATATTATATCTTTTGTATATTCTGTTAGTATGCCCGTAGGACTTGTGACACTAGTCCTGGCACACACGTGATAGTTATCATGGATTTTAGGTTTGTATATATATTGGCTCACGCCTCTTCATGACTGCTTTTGATTAAAAACAGGCTAATTATCCTTGTCGATTCACGTTTTAAGTTTTAAAAACTGAGTATATGTTGAAATGTTTAATCTAAAAAGAAAGAACCCTTAGTAAATTTAGTGTTGACTTGCCTGACCCTGATGTTGGGCGCCATCACGACCTAAGTTAGGATTTTGGGTCGTGACATGTACAAATTCTTTGTCCGGGCCTAGGATCCGCAATATTATGAGAGGTTAATGGTTATTAAAAATCATAAATTCTCCGACATAATCAAATTGGGAGAAAGAATAGAAGAAGGAATTAAAAACGAGATGGTAACCAACTTCGAGGCACTACAAGCTACCAATAAGGCCTTGGAATCAGGAGTATCCAAGAAGAAGGAAGTAGGGTTCGTGATGGTAGCCCAAGGTCCGAAGTCTCCTCTCACATATCAAACACCTGCACCCACATATCAGCCTTCACCCTCCAGATATCCACAACCCGCCTCCACTTACCATATTTATAATACCCAGCCAGCATATTACCACTCACCACCAGCCCACCAAAACTATCATAAACCCAGACAAAATTTCGATCGTAGGCCGCCCAAGCAACACACCCCTATTGCTGAACATATCGATCAGTTATATGAGAGACTGAAAGTTGCTGGGTATGTCACTCTTATTCCCGTTGTGGCCATGGAAAACTCCTCTTAATGGGTCAATCCAAATAATACATGTGCCTACCATTCCAGCATGAAGGGTCATACCATTGATGAATGTCACACCTTGAAGGACAAGATCCAGATGTTAATTGATACCAAGGTTATACAAGTGAAAGAGGTTGCACCTAACATCCGAAACAATCCCCTCCTGGATCACATGGGCGAGGGGGTAAATGTGATAGAAACTGATGAAAATGGGACCCAGAAGGGTCAATTGGACTCATTCGAGAAGGGGATAATCCTTAGAAACCTATAGTCACTCTCACTCCTATTGTGGTTCAGATATAGCCACCAGTCAAAGTTGAATTAGTCGCACCAACTCCGTTTGAAGTTGAAGTAACAACACCTGCAGTCGCACTTCCTCTGTTTGAAGTAGAAGTGACCACACCTTTCACTATGATGGTAGCACCCGCACCATACTTTAATTCCAATGTCGTTCCCTACGACTACACCGCAGAAGCGAAAAGGAAAGGAAAAGAGAAAATGGAATAAACTGGTGCAGCACAGGGGATGACCAGAACTAGTAGAGTTTACACACCTGAGCACCTGTGGGGAACAAGTAAAGAAGCCGCTTCCAAACAACCTATCATTAAAACCGGCCCAGATGATCTTTGGAGAAAAGTGCAAGCAAGAGAGTACTCTGTAGTGGACCATCTAAACAAAACTCATGCTCAGATATTTATTCTATCATTACTGCAGAATTCTGAATCACATAGGAATGCATTGATGAAGGTATTTAACGAGGCTTACGTACCCAACAACATTACCAGTGGAGAAATGTATAACATGGTAGGACAAGTATTGGAAAGCCATAAGATCACGTTCCATGAAGACGAATTTCCACCGGAAGGATTGAGCCACAACAGAGCACTGCATATCATAATACAATGTGAAGACAAATTCATTGCCAGGGTTTTGATAGATGGAAGGTCCAGTCTCAACATTTGTCCATTGACGACTTTGAAGAGATTGGGCAAAGGTTTGCATGAGATACGAGCAGGAACTATGAACATAAAAGCGTTCAATGGATCTTAAAGGGCCACTATCAGAGAAACCAACCTTTGCTTACAAATGGGCCCAACTTGATTGCCGCCAAATTTCAAGTACTCGACATATCCACCTCATACAATTTACTATTGGGGAGACCTTGGATACACACCGCTGGGGCCGTAGCATCTACTCTGCACCAGGTTGTGATGTTCGAATGGAACCATCAGGAGGTGATCATTCATGGGGATGGAAGTAACCCCATTTACACCAATGAGACTGTTCCAGTTATGGAAAATAGAAGGAAGTTGGGTGGAGATACGTACTATCGCATTGAGCGTGATAATGCAATTGAGAAGGAAAAGTTGTGGATTAGAAAATAGAGAGCATATTGGCATGGGCAGGATATGAACCTGGTAAAGGGCTCGGAAAGTATATCCAGGGTATTGCCAAACCAATACAGTTAAAGTGTCACGGTATGACTTTTGGCCTAGGATATCAGTACACTTGGCATGAGTAACAAAATTGGTCGCCACCATGGCGGGGTCCTTATCACCCTCTCGAGCAACCAATACCATATTTGAACCAATCCTTCCACTAGGATGATATGATTTGGGGATCTGAAGAAAATGAAGAAAGGGAGAAAGGCCTCGTCATCCAGACAGTGAGAAAGAGAGTTTTCCTAAGGAACTGGAAAGCCACACCATCAAGGGACCGCCGAGTCCCGGGGTAGCCTGACTACTAATGTCATTTATTTTTGAAACTAATCCTTTTGAGCATTTTAAAACATTTTCAGTATTTTGTTTTGAAAAAGTTGTTTGAATCATTAAAATTACTTTTTGTTTGAAATTTTGATACTTAACAATGGAATTTTATTATTTATTACTATTCTCTATATTTTTCGCTCCACAGCATTACTATTGCATATCTTGATAAACCAATGACTATGACATTTAATAAGACAACGCAACATAAGGATAGTGACTCGGAAGAGATAGAAGAAGAATATGTCATACTTGAGGAAATTGTCAGAGAAGTTGAGAACTTTGAGAATAAGCCTAAGTTCAACTTGGACGAAACTGAGATAGTCAACTTGGAAGACTCTAAAACAGTCAAAGAAACCCACATAAGCATTCACCTGTCGCCATCGGGAAAAAAAGAGTACACTTGTTTCCTGAAAGAATATGAAGACATTTTTGCATGGTCGTATGATGATATGACTGGGTTAAGAACCTCCATAGTGGCTCATAAGCTACCCACCAATCTGATGTGTTCTCCGGTAAACCAAAAGCTCAGAAAGTTCAAGCTATATATGAGTATGAAAATTAAAGAAATAGTCACTAAACAGATCAAATTTAAGGTCCTAAGGGTAGTTGAATATCCGACTTGGTTAGCCAAAATTGTGCGGGTTCCGAAGAAGGATGGGAAAGTAAGGGTGTGTGTCGACTATCGGGACTTAAACAGAGCAAGTCCCAAAGATGATTTCCCACTACCAACATACATATACTGATCGAAAATTGCGCCAAGCATGAACTCCAATACTTTGTAGATTGTTTCGCGGGTTATCATCAGATATGGATGGATGAAGAAGATGGCAAGAAAACAGCCTTCATTACACCATGGAGAGTATACTGCTACAAAATGATGTTGTTTGGTCTAAAGAATGCTGGGACCACTTATATGAGGGCCATGACAACTATTTTCCATGACATGATACATAAGGAGATAGAAGTATATGTAGATGACATCATCATCAAATCCAAGGAGGTACAGATCACATAGCAGATTTGAGAAAATTCTTTGATCTGCTTCGGAAGTACAATTTGGAATTGAATCCTGCAAAATGTGCCTTTGGAGTTCCTGCCGGAAAATTATTAAGATTCATTGTCCGTCGCCGAAGAATTGAGAAAGATCCGTCAAAGTTCAAGGCTATGCAGGATTTACCACCGCCAAAGAACAAGAAAGACGTAATGAGTTTCTTGGGGCGTCTCAATTACATCAGTCACTTCATAGCACAATCAACTATGATATGTGAGCTGATTTTCAAAATGTTGAAGAAGGATGCCGCCACCAGTTGGACTGAAGACTGCCAGAAGGCTTTTGACAAAATCAAAGAATACTTATCCACACCACCAGTCCTAGTCTCGCCAGAGCCTGGTAGACCATTGCTACTCTACCTCTCCGTAATAGATGGGGCTTTCGGTTGTGTTTTAGGACAACATGACGAGACAAAAAGAAAGGAACATGCCATATATTATCTGAGTAAGAAGTTCACACCCTACGAAGCATGGTATTCTCTGCTGGAATGCATCTATTGTGCTTTGACGTGGATAGCCCAGAAAATAAGGAACTACTTTTGTGCCTATACCACATATCTCATATCAAGGATGGATCCCTTAAAGTACATCTTCTAGAAGCTCATGCCTACAGGGAACCTAGCAAAGTGGAAGATATTGCTGAGTGAATTTGACATCATTTATGTGACTCAGAAGGCAATTAAGGGACAGACGTTACCAGATCACCTTGCGTAAAATTTTGTAGGAGGAGAATACGAACCACTAAAAATGTATTTTCCTGACGAAGAAGTGTCATTCGTAGGAGAAGATAAGCCTACGATGGGTGGAGAATGTTCTTCGATAGGGCTGCAAATTTCAAAGGAGTGGATGTTGGAGCCGTTTTGGTGTCGAGAACCAGCCAACATTACCCGATGTCCGCAAAACTCGGATTTTCTTGCACCAATAATATGGCGGAATATGAAGCTTGCATTTTGGGGCTCAATTTGGCCATCGACATGATTATCTAGGAATTGCTGGTAATCGGCAATTCAGACCTTTTGGTACATCAGGTGCAAGGAGAATGGGCCACAAAGAATACCAAAATACTACCATATCTTTATCACATACAAGAGATGATGAAAATATTCATGAAGATAGAGTTCATACATGTCCCAAGAATCCAGAATGAGTTTGCAGATGCATTGGCCACCTTGTCCTCCATGATACTACACCCGGACAAGAATTTCATCGATCCCATTCCGGTAAGAATCCATAATCAACCAGTTTATTGTGCTCATGTTGAAGAAGAAATAGACGAAAATCCATGGTTTCATGATATCAAGAAGTACTTGGCAAAAGGGGAGTATCCATAGCATGCAAATCATACTCATAAACGCACGCTCCGGAGATTGTCCAACCATTTCTTCCAAAGTGAAGGAATTCTGTATAGAAGGACTCCAGACCTAGGGCTATTATGGTGTGTTGATGCCAAGGAAGCTTCCAAACTACTTGAAGAGATACACGTTGGAACTTGCGGACCACATATGAATGGTATCAGTTTAGCCAAGAAGATACTTAGAGCAGGATATTTTTGGATGACTATGGAAATAGACTGCATCAGGTACGTCCAGAAGTGTCATCAGTGCCAAATATATGCAGATATGATACGAGTGTCGCCAAATGAACTTAATGCAATAATTTCACCCTGGCCTTTTGCCGCCTGAGGAATGGATGTTATTGGAGCAATCAAGCTCGCCGCTTCAAACAGGCACAAGTTCATTCTAGTGTCCATAGACTACTCCACAAAATGGGTTGAAGTTGCATCTTACAAAGTTGTAACCAAGAAAGTCATCGCAGATTTTGTCAGAGATCGTATTGTTTCGGGGTGCCAGAGTCCATCATCACTGACAACACCGCCAATCTCAATAGTGACCTAATGAAAGCTATGTGTGAGACCTTCAAAATCAAGCACAAGAATTCCACAGCATACCGACCCCAAATGAATGGAGTCGTGGAGGCCCCCAACAAGAACATTAAAAAGATATTGAGGAAGATGTTAGAAAATCATAAACAATGGCACGAGAAGTTACCATTTTCCTTATTGGGATATCGTACAACAGTATGCACATCAACTGGGGCAACTCCTTATTGCTGGTCTACGGTACTGAAGTCGTCATTCCCGCCGAGGTAGAAATTCCTTCCTTAAGAATTATACAGGAAGCTGAACTCAGTGATGCAGAGTGGGTAAGGAGCCGCTATGAACAATTAGCTCTCATTGATGGGAAAAGAATGAATGCAGTGTGTCATGGTCAGCTTTATCAAAACAGAATGTCTAGAACTTTCAACAAAAGGGTCAAACCTAGACAGTTCGTACCGGGGAAACTGGTGCTGAAATGAATCTTTCCACATCAAGATGAAGCCAAAGGAAAATTCTCACCCAACTGGAAAGGACCCTACATGGTTCATAGAGTACTGAATGGAGGAGCACTCATACTCCCAGAAATTGATGGGGAGATTTGGCGAAAGTCTATCAATTCAGACATACAATCAAAAGATATTATGTTTAAGCTATTTACATTTATGCAATCTGACGTAACTGAACTACGCTTGACCTGATTCCTGTTTAAGAGGGGATACGTAGGCAGCCTTGTGGGTTCAGTCACAATTCAATAAAATTTTCATTTTTCCCACAATCAGAAATTGGGGCAGAATTTTGAGGAGGACCCTCAAAAATTCCGGAGAAAGTCCATCCGACGTCATCGTATGCAGAAAGTCAGAAATCGTCAGAATAACTGGGGCAAAATTTTGAGGAGGGCCCTCAAAATTCTATTGCAAGGAGGTCGCAATTTCTCTAATAGTGTCGCAGTTGTTGGTTCATCTAATTTATTTAATATTTCATATTATTGTGTTTTAAACAACTATGCACGCATACTTTTTGAAAAACCTTATTTTATGAAATAAGCTGAATGCTACCCATGGTAACTCGAGCAGGATTTCAATGTGGAGCAAAGCAAAGCAATCAAGCGAAGGCACGAACCAACCTCCTCGTAAAACTCACAATTTTCCTTTGGATGCAGGAACAAGGAATAGCCACAAATACATGCACACCTTAGAATCATTGTCTTCATAACGACAAAGCTGCCAAGTGCAAATATATCTCCATCTAAGAAATACTTTGTTCCTACTTATTATTTGTTCATTGCATGAGACTAAGCATTGTCTCTTCTTCTTGCATGAGGCTAAGTATTGCCTCACTAGTTGCATAGGCTAAGCTCTGCCTTTCCTTGCATAAAACTAAGCATTGTCTCCCTTCATTGCATGAGACTAAGCTCAGTCTCCACCTTGTATGAGGCTAAGCCCTGCCTCTTTAATTGCATAAGGCTAAGCTCTGTCTTTCCTTGCATCAGATTAAGCATTGTCTCCCTTCATTGCATGAGGCTAAGCTGAGTCTCCACCTTGCATGAGGCTAAGCCCTACCTCCTCAATTGTATAAGGATAAGCTCTGCCTTTCCTATTGCATGAGACTAAGCTCAGTCTCCATCCTTGCATGAGGCTAAGCTCTGCCTCCTCAAATGCATAAGGCTAAGCTCTGCCTTCCTATTGCATGAGACTAAGCTCAGTCTCCACCTTGCATGAGGCTAAGCCGTGCCTCCTCAATTGCGAATCCCCTATCTCACAATTTATGGCCCGGGACATCATGGTCTAAGGACATCATCCTCACTATCCAAAGACGATCTCCATGGTCCAAAGGGAATTTGCATCATGTTTAAATTCATGCAATAATATATATGTATTTGTGAGTGTGAACAACTATTTTTTGACCACACCCAAATTCTATACTATTTTTTGCTATAAATATTAATGTTATATCTAATCTTAATATTCTAAATTTTTATCTTACTCTTAATAGGTTCTATTTAAGAAAATTAAAAACAACAAAAATATCCACATTCTTAGAATATAAGATTTTTTCCTATGTTTAAATAGAAGAAAATATATATATAAACATATATATATATATATATATATATATATA
>MDKJ01367245.1:0-15336 GCA_005239525.1 Nicotiana knightiana | reverse complement strand
GTCAAGAAAGTCATGAGGGTCCTCAAAAGATGTACCACTGAAATGGAGTGGAAATAGTTTGGTTAACTTGTCCAACCTCAATAAACGGGCTAGGGTATCCTGCAACACTGGAGCAGCTACAAATCCTTCTGGAACTTGAACTAGTCCAACATGTACCGACTGAGCTAGAACCTCCACGTCTAGATCCATTTGAGACTTTATAATAGGTGCTGATGTTCGAGCTTTAGACTGAGCTCTTCTTCTGTCTCTTCCCCTAATCGTAGTTGTTATTGGGCCTTCATCTCCTGCCTGGTTGTAGACATTTTGCGCGTTGTCAAGATCTCTGAGAGGACGAGAATAGACAAGTTCAATCATCAATAGTAGAATAAATTCGCACGATAGAGTAGAATAGAAGTGAAATTGTTCCTGACATCATAGCCTCAAATATACCTCGTGTCTCCGGATAATAGATAGCTGCCACTAAAATCTCTACTGCTGGCGGTACTTGGATCTGCACAAAAGAGTGCAGAGTGTAGTATCGGTACAACTGACCCCATGTACTGAGTAAGTACCGAGCCTAACCCCGACGAAGTAGTGACGAGGCTAAGGCGGGGCAATTTTAACTTAACCTGTGACAATATATGTATATAATAAAGATATAAAACAATTCTATGCCAACAAGAAAATATAACTGCAATAGTGAATAGATAAAATAACTCAGTCGCCTATTCCAAGCCTCGGCTGTCACCAAAATTTCCCACAACTTTCCATGGTTCCAAACTTTAATTTAAAATAACCAAATGTGCAAGATATAGGAAAACGGTAGGATAAAACAATAAACTTCCAAATCTTTGTAATAACAATCAATAAAGCATAATTATCCTCCCTTATCATTGTCATATATTTATATTTTCCCTATCCACCCTTATCACAGTTATATATATTTATTTCCCCTCTCCACTCTTATCACAGTTACATATATTTATTTTCCCTGTCCACCCTTATCACAGTCTTATATATTTATTTCCCCTATCCACCTTTATCACAATCATATATATTTATTTCCCATGTCCACCCTTATCACATCCATAAATATTTATTTCTATCAAAACTTTCACAATTCAGGCCAAGCCTTTCACAATACTTTTGTCTCAACAATCATAAACAATAAACGGTAGTTCTCACAAACTTCATAAATAATATCTCAAAATGAACCAACAGGAATATACATACATACATACATACATACATATATATATATACATACATATATATATATATATATATACACACACACATCTCGTAAAAAACATGTCAACCCACTCGGTCTTTATGTACCACAATGAAACCAAGGGAAACAACTAATACTTTCCCAAACATGATAGCAACAAATCTCACAACAGTATAACAACCCAAGTAATTATAGAAGACAGCAATGAACATGAAACAATTAAAAACATAAAGCAATTAGATTGGAAACGGGGAGGGGATCATGTAAACAGTCAATTTGGTGGTGCATATATACTCGTCACTTCACCTATACACCACCCACATGCAATTTCACATAACAAATTAGTTGGGGATTCCTATTCCCTCAAGTCAAGGTTAAACCAAGCACTTACCTCAATTTCGCAGGCCACTCACTGTTAAATTATAGCTTTTCCTCTTGAAGTCACCTTCAATACACTCGAATCGAACTATAATTAACTTAATATCATTAATTAATGCTAAAGGAACTAACTTTACTGAAAATAATAATTTTTCCTAAGTTTTCTAAGAAAAAGTTAAAACCCGACCCGGGCCCGCTTGGTCCAAACTCGGGGTACGGACCAAATTACGTTTACCCATTCACCAACAAGCCCGTATATACAATTAGTTTTGAAATTCGACTTCAATTCGAGGTAATGATTCAATAAAATTCCCTAATTCTACCTAAACCCTCGATTTTTACCTTGAAAATTATTAGTTTTTGATTTAAATGTGATGAAAAACATTGGGTAATTGAAAGAGTAAAGTTTAGAGTTGATTACCAATAACTTGGGGATGAGCTTTCATGAAGAAAATTGTCCTTATGGCTGTGGGGTCCGAAAATTATGAAGAAAAAGGGTTTTGTTCATGTTAAAGAGGTATTTATATAGCTGGGCAGGCCCTCTATGCGTTCGCATAGGGTCAGACCATATTGGCGTTGGCGATCGCGTGGGGGGGGGGGCTTCGTTTGCAGAGGGTACTTGGGCTCCCCTCCCCCCAGGCCCAAATTATATCGTGTGTTCGCATGGGTAGTTATGCGTTCGCATAGCACAACTGATGGCCCCCTGAAACTTGCACTATGCGATCGCGGATAGGGATATGCGATCGCATAACACTAATTTCTTGCGCACCAGAACCAGCAAAAATAGAAATTTTCATAAGTGTAAAATACCCTGTGGCCTATCCGAAACTCACCCGAGCCCGCTCTAAACCAAACATGCACGCAAGTCTATAAACATCATACGGACTTGTTCGTGCGATCAAATCATGAAAATAATGTGTAAAACTATGAATTAACCTCAAAACTCGTCATTTTACTCAAGGACACTCAAAGTTCATTATTTCTCAACCAGACGTCCAAAGCACGTCAAATAACCTCTGTTTTTCACCAAATTTCACGGTTAACATTCAAATACTATAACAAATTTGTACCGGGCTCCGGAACCAAAATACGGGCCCGATACTAATGGTTTCAAACATTAATTCTTTTCTTTATTTCATTAATATATCAGCAAAATAATTTCTTTCACAAATTGATTTCTAAGGCTTGGGACCTCGAAATTCATTTATGGGCATATGCCCAAGTCCCATATTTTACTGCGGACCTCCCGGTATCGTCGGAACACAGATTCGGGTCCGATTACTCAAAGTATTGATAAAAGTCAACTCTAATAAAAATTTTAATATTAAAAATTATTATTTCTATTATTTTCACATAAAATCTTTCTGGTTTCACGTCCGGACTGCACACGCAAATCAAGGCAGTTAAAAATTAATCTTTTTATGGCGAATAAGCCTAGAACGATGTCTAAATTCATAAAATGACCCCTTGGGTCATCACAATATTTCATCAAGGAATTTGCGGGTAAAAGTTCGGAAATGGGGGAAAAGGTTCCGCAATTGAAAATCTGATATTTGAGAGAGATTTTGATGTTGGATTTTGATGATTTTTGTTCGAGTGAGTGGGTGTTCATAATTTGTAAATTTTACCCGATTTTGAGCGGGTGGGCTATTTTTCCTACTTTCATGTCTTAGCTTCGAATTTATTAGTTGAACTAGTTGCTTATAGCTATATTTACATTATGCAGTTAGTTTCAATAGATCCTGGCCATTCGGAGTTGGGTACTCGTGGCAAGAACGTGGTTCCAAGTTGATTTGAGCGGTTGAGGTAAGTGGCTTGCCTAACCTTGTGGTGTGGACTTCCCCCTTAGGCTATTTGATACTAATTGTAGTGTGGGAACCGTGTACGTGAGGTGATACACGGGCCGTTATCTCTAAAATATCATTTTCCCTTCCTAAAACATTAATTGTCTTCCCTTCTATGATACACGGGCCGTTATATGATAATTTTCTATTTGATCTTCTGTGTGCCATGCTTAGTTAAGCCCTTATTTTCCTTAGCTGTTATTAGTATAAACTGTGTAAATTTGATGTTATGTGTGTCATTAATACTGCATGGCATATTTAAATTGGGACCACAGGCATATTCTGGGATATCACCCTATAATGCATATTTATTTTGGGACTACAGACGTTTTTCGGGAGATCCCACTATACTGCTTATTTATTTTGGGACTACAGACGTATTCCGGGAGACCCCCCTGTACTGCATATTTATTTTGGGACTACGGATGAATTCTGGGAGATCCCCCTGTACTGCATATTTATTTTGGGAGTACAGACGTATTTCGGGTGATCCCCATGTACTGCATGATCATCTAGAACTACGGGACAATATCCCTGGAGATTCCACCTTGTGTTACCTTGTTTTGAGCCGAGGTCTCCCTTGACTGTTAAGTTTTCGAGCATTTTCTTAAACTGTTACCGAAAAATCTACTTATCTTTTGTAATGTGTTATATTATTTATATTTACTCCAGTAGGGCCTTAACTTGACCTCGTCACTACTTGACCGGAGTTAGGCTTGGCACTTATTGGGTACTAAATGTGGTGTACTCATGCCCTTTCATGCACATGTTTTCGTGTGCAGATCCAGGTACGAGCTATAAGCCTCGTGGATAGTTGTTGCTGCAGATTCTAGAAGACCGCAAGGTATTTCTGCCGTGTCCACAGAATCCTCCAAATCCCCTTCTATTCTATCGTTTAGAGTTGTTCCTATATATTTTACAGACTTGTTTAGAGCCGCATTAGTTGTTAGAAGCTTGTGACTATTTGTGACATTCCGGGTCATTGGGAAAGTATTTTAGAATGAGCCGAGCGGCCAGTATGTTATTTATATCATTGCCTTTATTTCCTTTATTTCTTGTGGTTTACTTCAATTTTTCCCTTAATAGTAGGCTTACCTAGCTATAGATACTAGGTTCCATCACGATACCTTTCGGAGGGTAAATCGGGTCGTGACAAATGACATGTTGAAGTACACTGATGTAAAAATTCCTTAAGAGAAATTTATATAAGATAAATCTTATTCTTAATGGGATAAAACAAAATATGGTCCAAATCTTATATGAAAATTTCACAGAGCGCCCTATTTGGTCACCTCCATTTAACCTATACCCATATTTTAAAAATTATTTAATCTATACCCCAATTGTTACAACTTCATACACCTCTCATTCTTCATGCGACATGTGCGCTCCTTTCGTCCTCCTTTCTTTTCCTCTTCTTCTTCTTCTTCTTCTTCTTCTTCTTCTTCTTCTTCTTCTTCTTCTTCTTCTTCTTTTCTCTCTCAAACACATGAAACTCTTGTAAGTATTATTGCTTGAATATGAAATACACAGAGATTTAGCACTAGGGTATGTTTAGGCCAGGGAATTGAGATGCAAATGCTGGTGTTACTGATGCCTTGATTATATTTGAGGTGTTTTCATGCTGCACTTAGGCCATAAAACACGAAATTATTTACTGTGACTTTTGTAGCAGTTTTGCAAGAGTATCCTGCAGGGGATTCTGGTCCTTTGAAGTCTTCTACCCAGAAATCTTGTACAACAACATTGATCACGCCCAACCTAGTCCTAAAAAGGATAAGCGGTCGCTACAAATATAATCTGGTCTAAAAGTCTGTAGTCGATTCCCACAGAGAACTAAGGTTTCACTATAACTGTTCAATATCACTCAGAAGACAAGCTCGAACAATTCATAAGTTATAAATATTAAGATTATTATATCTAACTAATTAACTAACAAATTAAAGTAGTAAATTAATAACTAGGGATACTAAGGGCTGGAGAAAAGATTAAGGATGTCTAGAGTTATGATTTCCTCAATTGTTGGAATCCTTCCTGCTATGAATTCTATAATTTCTCCTAAGTATTCTCTACTAATCACGCACACTCGACTTATCATAATTCTCTCTCTCGAGCAACTACAATACTGTACTAGTCATATTCTCTCAAATTACGCTAGCTTGCACTATGTCACCGCTCACTATGATCATGCCAAAGCTTCGTTATCTCTAATCATGCTTTTAAACCCACCATATTCATATCTCATATACCTTAGGAGTGACGTTGTTCAACAACCACCTAAATATGTATACTTTCTCAAGCAACACATAATAAATAGGCATAGTGAATTGAGGGCCATTCAATCAACAATAGTAAACACGTAGTTGAACAAGTAGAGAAATCTAATAGTTCAATTATACAAAAACATAACGACAATTTATTTTACAAAAGGTTCAATCAAAATCCTAGATAACAAATAAGCAATTCATAATAGTATACAATCATAGTAATATTCAAAAGAATTAAACTACAGATTAAAGGATGTAGAGAGAAAAAACTCAAGTGATTTGTGCTTTCAAATTATTCCATATCCTATTGCCTCTGAACTGATGTCTCACACTCTCTAGTGATGTCTAACCCTTCAAAAACTAACTTTTAGGGGTATTTATAGGGTAAGGGCCAAATTTACATTTCCCATTCTAATGAAGACTTAAACTTTTTTTCGGATGGAATTGATGGCGCCTTGCACTGCCTGTAGCACTATCGTTTCGGTGCAAGGCACAATTTGTAGCACTGTCATTTTGGTGCACGGCACTATCTGTAGCACTATCTTTTCAGAGCAAGGAACTGTCTGTATCACTGTCTTTTCGGTGCAAGGCACTGTATATAGCACTGAATTTTTGTTGTCGTGCACGTCTTCTTTTACTTCTCCATTTTGTAGCCATGAGGTACCATTTCCTGAAACTTCTCTCCAATTCATGTCCAAGCAATCTTACACATGAAATAAGCTCTATTAAGCGCAATTGTCGCACAAATTAGCATCGAAACAACAAGAAAGTAGGGTAAATAACGTCAAAATATATAGAATTATCGCATGACTTCAACACCCCACACTTAACTGTTTCTCACCCTCGAGTCAACCAACTAAACACTTCCTCATCATGGACCCAACAAGCCACACATTTACAACACAGTACACCTATGACCATAGTTGGAGCAATAATTAAGCTCTAGCATATACTGTCAAAATACACTTCCCATACTTATGCTTAATTTCAAACCATCCAAAATAGGAACAAGATGATTATAACAACCCTAGCCTAGAAAACTAACTTAATGTCATAACGCACTTGAGGCTTGAATACTTAATCTAACAAAGAGGTATAATAACGTTACTTATCCTTTGTGAAACTATGAGCTCTCACAATAAAAAAAAGAGTAAGCAGTATACACATCGAAATCACATGATTGAATATAGTTTAAGGACTCACACATATGAGTAAAAATCACTCACTCTCTCAAAGAAGTCACATGCACGCAAAAGGTACCATAGGCTTGCCCCTTATGTAAACCTCTACTAATGTAGGTCCACCCAGTTTTAAATCAACTAGGACTTATTATAGTTGTAATGTGGGATAAGGGACGGGTAGGATATATCTGGGATATAGTGGCTAACCTTTCTAAGCACTTTAACACATCACGTTTTCAAGTTTTAAGCGCAATTTTTTTCAATCCACTTCAATCATCACAAGATAGTTCACTCAAAAATATTGTTCCTTCTTCTTTACACACTACTTCATATCACATCCACTAGAAAAAAATAAGAAACTTTACTTATTCTATCATTCTTCTATTTTCTCTCTCTCTCTCTCTCTATTTCTCTCTCTCTCTCTCTTTCTCTTTCTTTTTCTTCACTTTTTATTTTTTCCTTGCCGCTAGTGGATTTTCATTAAAATACAAACGCACATTTCTTCCTTCTATTGGTTCCACTCATAATCTACCCCAAGTTTTCTCATTACTTCTTTCTAGCACTCTCTTTGCAATTCAAATTCTTTAACAGGTATAAGGATCAAAATGGTTCAATTAAGAACTAAAGGGGATAGGCTTGTATACGGGTGCCAAAAGAAAGGCTTATAGGCTCAAACGGGTATCTAGGGATGATTTTATTTGTGATAAGCAACAAAACTCATAAAGATCAAACAAAGCCTATCATCACTTTTCAAACCGTAGAACACCTATGATTTCGCTTCAATTCTTATTCCGACTTTCAATCAAACAAGTATTCAAGAAAATGGGCCATAAGACTCATAACACATGCTATTCATTTTTACCAAGGCCTCATCATATATTTAAAATCTAAGGGAAGGTGAGACACATGCCAGAACCTAAGTAAGCAACCATCAAACAAGTCAAAAGGTGCAAATCACATCAGTTCTGTAACAACCCAACCGGTCATTTTGAGCTCTAGCATGTCGTTTAGTAGTTTGAGGTTATGAGCAGCTTTATTTCAAGTATTATGACTTGTAGGTGTGGTCGGAACTAAATTTCAGGAAGTTTGGAGTCAATTTAGGAAGAAACTTATCAATTCGGAAGCCTTAAGTCGGAAGAATCAACTAAGATTGGAATTTTGAGTAAACGACCTCCGAATCAGGATTTGAAGATTCCAGCAGGTTCGTATGATGACTTTGGACTTGAGCGTATGTCCGGATTGGGCTTTGGATAACCCGAGAGCGTTCCGGCGCATATTATGGAAGATAGGATTTTAGAAGAATTTCATAAATTTGGGCTATAAGGCATTTCAGTGTTATAGATGTCCGTTTGAGATTTCGAGTCTGGAATAGCTTCGTATGGTGATTCTAGAGTTGGGAGCGCGATTGGAAGTGAATTCGGATGTCCGTAGGTTATTTTGAAGTCATTTGGCTAAAGATAGAAATTTTAAGGTTTTTGAGAAGTTTGACAGCGAGTTTGACTTTTTAATATCGGGGTAGGATTCCAATTCGAAAAGTTTGAGAAGGTCTGCAATGTCGAATATGACTTGTGTGAAAAATTTGGGGTCAATCGGACGTGATTTGGTAGGTTTTGGCATCAGATGTAGAAGTTTGAAATTTGAAAGTTCATAAAGCTTGAATTGGGGTGTGATTCAGGATTTCGACGTGGTTTTATGTGATTTGATGCCTCTAGCGAGTTCGTATCATATTTTGGGACATGTTGGTATAATTGGTTAAGCTCCCGAGGGCCTCTGGTGGACTTCGGAAGGCTAACAGAATGGATTTCGGGCCAAAATAGCTGCTAAAATTTCTGCTGCAAATCCGTTTTGGATAGCAACTGATGCATCGAAGAGCTAACTTTGGAAACATATATATCAAAATCTATAAGGAATCTGAAAATTTGAGAAACGTAAAAGTTGTAGCCCTTGCATTCTAGTTTCCAGAAAGTTAAACCATTCATTATTTGGACATTTGATCAGAAAGTTATGATCGATTGAAGATGGCAGGTGAATCAGTTTTGACAGAATCTACTGATGCATGGAGCTGAATTTGGAAGCTCATATCTTGGAATATATAAGAGTTACATGGTCTAATGCCTATCAACGAAAAATCTTCGAGTCTAGTTTCTAAATCTTCAAACCGTTTGTAATTTGGATATTTCTACAAAGAGCTATGGGCGTTTTAACAGAAGGTGTACATCAAGGGAAAATAGTAATAGGATGTACAACCTCCACAACGCAAGGTACAACTCGATGAAGCCTGGGCAGATTTTTTAAACACTAGCTCTTTTGTGTTATTTGGAGCTTGCATGCAAATTTTGAGCTCATTCGGAATTGGTTTGATATGTTTCGGCATTAGTTTCATAAGTTGGATGTAATGACCCGACCGGTCGTTTTGAGCTTTAGCGCGTTGTTTAGCGGGTTAAGACCATGAGCAACTTCATTTTTGGTATTATGACTTGTAGGCGTGGTAGGAACTGAATTTTGGGAAGTTCGGAGTCGAATTGGAAAGAAAGTTCTCATTTTGAAATTGGTTGGTGTTATTGGATGGGGTCCCGGGGGTCCCGGGTGGATTCCGGGTGGTTATCGGATCGAATTTGGAATGTTGAGAAAAGCTAAGGCTACTGGTGTCTGGTGTGACCGCACCTGCGAGGTTTTGGCCGCAGGTGCGGCCTTGGTGTCGCAGAAGCAGATATGGCTGGGTTGGCTGGGGCCGTAGGTGAGAGGTTATGTCCGCACCTACGAAGGCGCAGATGTAGAAAAGGAGGTGCAACTGCGGATCCGTGTCGTGCAAGGAGAGTGCGCAGGTGCGTCGCAGGTGCGGCGGTTCGACCGCGGGTGCGGAAGTCGGGTAAGGGTAGTGTGTTATTTTAAAAGAGGGATTTGGCCATTTTCTTTCATTTTCTCTTGGCTTGGGCGATTATTGGAGGGTTTGAAGAGGGGTTTCATCATATATGGCAAGGTAAGCTATCCCCACCCACCTTGAGTTAAATGCATTGATTATGTATTGATTTTTAACATGGAAATTTGTGAAAACTTGGGGTTTTGGTAGAAAACCTAAAAAATTTATATTTTTGAATTTTAGCCAAGAATTTGGGCATAAAATTGAGGGTGGATTATATATTTGAGTTAGTGAAGTTATGGGTAATCTTAATCTTCGAAAAATTTTGGAATCCAGGCATGTGGGCCTTAGGGCGATTCTATCGACTTCTCGTTCGGGGTTAGGAATTTTTATAAATCAGCTTATAATGAGTAATTAGGTATATATTAATGGGTTTAAATTATTATTAGCTAGTTTTGGAGCGTTGTGCATTGATTAGAGTCATCAGAAGGGCGTGGAATGCCGGTTATGGAACTTCAGAGCGAGGTAAGTCTCCTTTCTAACCTTGCAAGAGGGAATTTTCCCCATAGGTGAAATATAAAATATGTGCTACTATTTGTGGGGGCTACACATGCACGAGGTGATGGAAGTTCGTGCGTAGCTACTATTATGCTTATGTCCGGGTAGTATATGCCCCAAAAGCATGTTTTATTTGCCGTACTTGTAACCATATTGATGAAATTAAAGTGCTTAAACCTTATCGAACTTGGTAAATGAATTTTTGGAAAAGATTGAAATACTATTTTCGTGACCATTAAAAGAGAAATTTGTCATTTTCTTGGGTACTTGTTTTCCCGATGTTGTCGCGGTGGACTGTTTTAATATGTATGATTATGTGTGATCTCTTCACAATTTATATACTGCGAGCGGGGTGATTTCTTCCACTACTCTCATGAGGGAGGTCCGTATGCCACGGCAGGTTAATAGATGCATTTATGGTTCGCGTCGTTCAACCCTTCGGCAGCACAGTTTACATTTATGTTGGTTCGGGCCGTTCGACCCTCGGCATTTCCTGCGCATGATATTTGCTGGATACCATCTGTGATTTGAACTGTTTAATTGCCTTAAGATATGAGTTGTTAAGTGAAATGGCGGAAACTGAGATTTATAATTTATGGAAAAAGTTGTCCTTTCCTGTCGATATTTGTTATTTGATTGAAGCATCCGTGTTTAGCATCACACTTGTGTAAATTAAATTCACCTCTAGTAAGTGTCAAAGTCGACCTCTCGTCACTACCTCTTCAAGGTTAGGCGGGATACTTTCTGAGTACACGTTGTTTTCGTAATCATACTACACTTCGTGTGCATTCTTATTACACATGTACATGTATATCTAGTGGCCCCGCTTGGCATCGTGGCATGGTTGATATGGGGACTTGAGCGTGCTGCATCTCTCGAGACGACCCGCAGCCTGCAGAGTCTTCCTCAGATGTATTGTATTGTACTTTATTTCTTTGTCCAGTTTGTATTCCGGACAATATTGTAACACATGTATACTTCCTAGAAATTTTACTCATGCACTTGTGACACCAGGTTCTGGGATGACTTTGGCATGTATTTGTCGATTGAATTATTTAAAACATCGTTGTTTACTCGATAATTTTATTTTATCTTTATATAATGAAATAAAAAGTAAAGATTTCCAAAAATAATAAAATAGCAACTTAATTAACTAATGAAGGTTGGCTTGCCTGACTGTGTTATCTAGCACCATTACGACCTTAATGGATTTTGGGTCGTGAAAATGTGGCATCAGAGCACTAGGTTCCCTTAGGTCGCATGAGTCATGAGCAAGTCTAATAGAGTCTGGCGGATCAGTACGGAGACATCTGTACTTATTCTTGAGAGGCTACAGGGCTGTTAGGAGTACTTCACTTCTTGATTCCTTATCGTGCGGTTTGATTCCTTTGAGGCTTGTGCCTACGTTTCTTCTTACTCAATCTTACATGTCGCGAAGCGCTTGCTATAAATCGAGAATTGGAGGAACTGTAATGGTACTACGGAGATGGTGCATGATGTTTTTCCTTGCGTAATTGGTTGGGGCTATAGTCGTTGCTCTACGAGAGGATATTATGTTGTTTCAACTCAGTAGTTGTGTTTCCCAGAGCTTTGAGGCTATGCTCAGGTTTTTATGATGCTTACGAGTGGTTATCGCACGGTATTGATATCATGACAAGATGCTTGCTCATATGTCGAGGAATCTACTCGGAGCGTGATTCCGAGGTTTCAATATTTTATTTCCGGCAGAGGAAATAAAATTGGACTATAAATGATCAGGTTCAAGTTGATAAGGTAATGAGACTGGGTGGTTTCAATCGAGGAGGAATCTTCCTCCGTGATGTGGCATCGTCGTCTTTGATCAAATAGAATGTGTTAAGTTCGCCGGTGCTATGGTTTCTTCGGTTGCATTGGGTCAGAGTGATGTGAAGTAATATTGAAGAATCGGCTTTCAGAGATCATGGTGTGTGGTGGTTCAGGGTTGAATAAGTATTTCTAATGTAGGCGGCTCGAGGAAGATGATCTTTAGAGAGTTTTGATGTTGTGGTCGTTTGCTGGTTTAAGTGCTACAGATAATGATATTTATTTGAGGCAACGACTGGGCAACCTACGATAAGGAAAGACATGTGGGAAGTGTCAGGAAATGGTTAGATTTTTAGAAGGCCAGGTGTAAAAAGCGAAAGTCGAGCAGTCGCTTAAATGAGTGAGTTTGACCAAAATGGGAGATTGGCAGCGTAGCATATGAGTTTTGTGGTAAGATAGCTGCACATCTTGAGGAGAAGTTTGGAGCGACTAGAGAATTTTAGTGGGCGATAGTTGGGTCCACTGGCTTAAATTGAAATATTGGCTATTTCGGCGGAAGTTTGGATGCAACAAAGAGGAGTTGTTCGATATGAAGAAGGACGAAGCATAGCTGTGAATTAGAATATATTGTCACACATTTAGTAGATGTCCACGAGGAGCGGACGGACTGGTAAAGTTGGTAAATGAGAAAGGGCGTAGGATGGGGTATTGCAGTCGTAGAGATTGTGCAGTACATCGTCGCTGGAAGGTGTCAGTTGGTAATTTTCGCAGGTGGGTTATCTTCTGTGAGAAGGTAAGTGGTTGCATGGTTGGCGGAGTTTCGCGAGGGATTTTATTGACTATTCAGCAAGAGGTTGGATATCAGAATGTGGTTAATGGTCATAGTGCTTTTGAAATGCTAACGGAAAGATTTCAAGGAATTTGGCGAGTTGGTTATGCAGGATCATGTCAACAAGGAAGGAAGATTCTTGGTGAGTTCAAGATTTGTGTGATATCGGCTTCAGGCTAAGTGGGAGAGTTCCACCGCCTGCGATTGGGTTGCATTGGTATCTACTGGGGAAAATTCTGGTCATCGGCATATTAGTGGGTTATTACAGCTAAGGGAAGAAGGCATGAGTAGTAATTGAGCATAGGATTTGATAAATGTGTGCAAAGGTTGGCCTTATGGAATCAGGTTTAGGCTTTGGAAGGATTCACGATTTATGCTTAGTGCAGAGGTAATTTGCAAGGGAAGTGATTCAGTCGGGTGCTTATTCTAGATGGGTGTTCAGGCACCAGAGAAGCCATGGAGTTGATTATATTCGGGACCAAGCCAGAGTGGGTGACTCTCAATAGCGGTCCTAGTAAATTCGAAGGTCAGAATGTGGTGTCTAAGGATTTCAAGCCCACAATATGGTCAAGAATCGAACGTTTGTAGCGGAATTATGGGAAAGAGGAAAAAAATAATATGGTTGGAGTGTTCTACGTTATCTTCGGCGTGAAGAGTAGCAGGGTTCATAGAAGGGAGAAATGACTTCGGGTTCATAGAAGAGTTATCAAAATGGGTATGACGGTCGAAGATGTGAATATGCGTTCAAGGAGAGCATAAAACGGTTCATGGACTTGGAGACAAAGTAGTCTCGTGGAATGGAATCACTCGAAGTGAGTGCGAATTGAGTTCTATGTATTGATTTTGAGTTATCATCATCCCTAAGGTGAGTGCGAATTGGATTAAGGTATAAGATGGGTCGTGTTATATGAGCTTATAAAAGGTTTAATTGAATATCACTGAGGTATTCTGGCTGTGTTAGCATATGGGCATTGTGAGTTATTGTTCATCATAATCTATGGCTTGAGATAAGTGGGGTGATGAGTGGCTAGAACTCATGATTTTAAGCATTATATACCTTGCATTTTATGTGTTTTAATGATAAAATACACGTCGTATGTGCCTAATAGGATTTATTTTATGTGTAGGTGAATTGGAAATGGAAACGGAGCTAAACGGATGCAAGTACATCGAAGAATACGCGAAAAGGGACACCCGGGCGATAGCCGGGTGTTGGAGCCAAACAGCCTGACCCAGCCTGGCGTTACCCAGGCCTTAGAGCCCTAACGCCAGGGGGGGCCTGGCGTTACCCAGGCCTTAGAGCCCAAACGCCAGGGTCCCCGGGACAGCCAGAAATCGTGTTTTGACGGGTTTTAAGTGTTTCCAAGTTAGAATAGAAGTCTTTGAGACGTTTAGGGTTCATTCTAAACATATAAATAGACCCAAAAACATCATATTGAGGACTTATGCAGATTTTCGACTGGGGATTTTGACACAGGACTTTTGACAGAGGATTCTACTTAGTTTTTCTTCTCTTCTCTTCTTTTAGTTTTATAGTTTATTAGTTCTAGAGTATTGGGTGTTACATGAACGTTGTAGTTGAAGCTTGAATTATTCTTATTGTTTATCTTAATTGGTTTGTTTATTCAATCTTGTGCTTAATTATTCAATTGCTTGATCATCAATTGACTACTATCTACGAATCTAGGGTTGAACTCGGGAGAGGGAATTCTAGATTGCATATAAGATTGGGTAGAGCAAGATCTTAACCCTTCAGGGGAGCGGATTTGCGGTTAGGATAGGAATATACCTAATCGCCTTGCTTGGTTATTATACGGGAATTATTAATGCGTTCTTGTTAATCCTGATTCCATAGGAATATAGGCATTAGGTTAGCTTGAATAGGCGAGTTGTACTTCGGGAGAAGGCTACGAGCAATATTAACCTCGTCAATCAATAAACCTGATTAGAAGATTTAGGTCGAAAACTCAACGTGATTGTTTAACAACCCATAACTCTAGAATATCAATTTACCTTGAATTCATCTTTAAGTTAGTTGTCTATTTAATCTTTTGATTTACTATTTTAGATTAATTCTAGTTAAATATTTGTTTGAGTTTAGTTTAGTGGATAGTTAATCACAAGTCCCTGTGGGTACGATATCTGGACTTCAATTCCTATATTACTTGTCGACCACGTACACTTGCGTGTGCATTGGGAAATCAACCACCCAGTTTTTGGCGCCGTTGCCGGGGACTTAGAAATTAACTATTCTACTAGATTGACTCTTTACTTTTGTATCTTAATTTAATACTTTATTATCTTTCTTGACATGGCATCTTGGAATGATAATTGGTTGAATAATGGTTATTCTTATGGTGATGGTCCTTGTCCGTATTGTGGAGGACCACACATGTGGCAATATTGTCCATCTCAAAATAATGTGTG
>ML434387.1:18422-29213 GCA_005239525.1 Nicotiana knightiana | reverse complement strand
GTCTATACTCCGGGAGTGATTGTTGTTCAAACAACTACCTAAATATGCACTCTCTCTCAAGTAGATACATAATAATAGGAACAGCTAATTGAGGGCCCTTCAATCAACTACAATAAGAACGTAGTTGAACAAATATAGATTAATCAACCAATCAAAACTCTATTAATATCACAATAAGTTTATCCCCCAACGGGTTCCACCAAAACCTTAGATTAAGAAAATTAGCTACTCATATTCATAAGAATCAATTCTAAAATAACTTGCATAATTGAACTACAAAATAATAAATAAGAGCTATAAAAATCAATGTTTGCTTCACTGAGTAGTAATCCACAGGTTTTTTCTTCACTTCAATGGTTTCCTCCCTTCAAATTGTGTTTTTGGGTCTATTTATATGTTTGGGATATACCCTAAACGTGTAGGAGACTTCTATTCCAACCGGGAAACACTTAAAACTCTTCAAAACTCGGATTTGACCGGATCAGGGGCCATGCGATACAGGCCAAACGCCTGGATAATGCCTGGCCAGGGCTGGCGTTTAGGCCCTGGTGCCTGGATAGCGCCAGAGAACGCCAGGCTGGGGCTGGCGTTTGAGCTCTGGCGCTTGGCTAACGCCAGGCTGGGTCTGGCCTTAAGGCTCAAATTCCCGGCTATAGCCCAGTGCACTCCTCTTCGCCTCTTGAGCGTATTTTCGACGTATTTTCGACGTATATTGGCGAACCAAGTATAAGGTTCTCGACGGTCATGGAAGGTGAAAACAGCGATGAATTAAGGACCAACCTGGACCTGCTCGAACCACGGAGAGAAGCAGCATTAATACGGATGGCAGCTCAAAAATAAATCATAGAGCGTTATTACAACCGTAAAGCTCATCTCAGGTACTTTAAAATTGGGGACTTCGTCCTAAAAAAGTCTTTCAATAAAAAAAAGAAGCAGGTGTAGCAAAGCTAAATCCAAACTGGGAAGAACCTTAAAAAATTCGAGAGATATCTGGAAAAGGCACCTATGAGTTGGAAGCTATGGACAGCAGAGTTCTACCAACAAGCTGGAACGTCATCCATCTAAAGAAGTATTACTTCTAAAAATAAAAATAAAAAGACTCACGTATCACACGTTTGATTTTATTTTGAACATTTAAAAATTTTACTAACTTTTTTAGATGATAGGCACAAAGCTAACCCATCACCAGATGATGATATTAGACCTGCAAAGACGCGAGGAAATAACATAATTCTCGGTCTAGGGTTACACTTTCTGACGGACGTTTTAAAAGGGGTTAAGCAGTCATCATCTAAAAAACTATATACCTTCGAGTTCGGAGTGTTTTTCCTTTTCAGGAAAAGGACCACAAGGAAAGGAATAATCAAGTGCTCGAAATTTCATTCTTCCAAGCTCAAAAACTTGGGGGACTATACAGTATGGAAGACTAAGACGAAGCAAACAAGACTATCAGAAAGTCAAAAGCTCGAGTCTAAAGACCCATCTACCCAATGAGACAAGTGACACGAGCAGAATCGAAAGAAATCAAAAGAGCCATCCAAATACAAAGCCTAATGCAAAAAGCAAAAACCTTCGAACATATTCAGGTTGAAAGGAAATATATTAGTCATGAGAAAGAAATGTACATCTTTATACTTATTCAAAACTGTTGTAACAAAAACAGTTAGGGGTAAAAGATCATCATCAATATACTCATTCAAAAAACTGTTCTCGAATAAAACAGTTATGGATGAAAGATCTAAATCCTTGTATTTGTTCAAGAAACTGTTATCAAATAAAAACAGTTACGAATAAGAAAACATTTCCCTCGTACTTATTAGAAAACTGTTTCCAAAACAGTTGCGGGTAAAAACCTCAATCTTTATAAAAATTGTTAGTAGTGAAAAACAGTTATTTCCTTGTATTAATATCGAAAAACTGTTACCTATGAAAAACATTTACGAAATACAAGAGTATATTAAATCTGTTAAACAAAAACAATTGCAAGCGTGAGTTTTGGACGATAACCAAACACATGTAAAATGTCATGGAATTTCAAACAAAAAACTTTCCTTGGAAACATTCTTAAACATGTGTAAAATTCCTATCACTCTATTGCATTATAATGAAGTTGAAATGTCTTCTTCATGACAATTATAAAGGGCCCTCTTCCATAAACTATGCCTATTACAAAAAGGCACACATTTAATATGACACCGTGCCTATTATAAAAAAGGTACGAGTAGTCTAAAGCATCCCACATGCAAAACTCAAAGGTAAAACTAAAACCTCGAAAAATAAAGCATGCAAAAGACTTAAAGAGTGAAACAGAAACTCAACAAAACTCGAACTAACATTTATATATTAAAACGGCTAAAACTAAGTATTAACTTGTACTTAGCCTTATATGATTTTTATATTCACATTATGGTGCCCTTAAGTTGTCATATGGGGACTTAAAGGAAATCCAAAATTTACCCCTGATGGGACTGGGGGTAACCACCAATTGATACAAAGAAAAAGAAAAAAAGGTATAAACCAACTAGATCTTTTTAAGAAGAGGGGTTGACTTCAGTGGCAGAAGGAGCGGGAGAAATTGAGAATGAAGAGGCATGAGCGGCTAGAATCTCACCATCAGGTGAAGAGAGGTTATGACCTTGTTGAGCCTTCTCCATGGCTTCCTTAGTTTTAGCTATTTCAGCACTAAGGTCAAAACCCTCTTGACTCATTTCCATCAATGTGTNAGGCGAGAATTCATATACGCCCAGCTCACATCGACAGCAGCCACCTCTTCCAAATCTTCATAATCTTGCGCCCACACTTGAAGCTCAGCTCTCAGCCCATCCTTCTCCACCTCCGCAGCTTCATGAGCGGCCCTTAATGGAACAATCGACTCCTCTAAAGCTTGAGCTTTGTCTAAAGTCCTTCAAAGATCTTCTTGAGTACGAGTGAGTGATTGCACGAGTTTGCCTGAGTATTCTTCCTTCTGCCCCAGCAAGTTCTTCAAGTCTCTAATCTCCTCTGAGGCACGGGACAGCTGCTCGGCGAACGAAGACTCTAGAACACTCTTGTCTTTGTCAGCTTGACTGCACGAAGCCCGCTCCACTGCTAGTTCTGCTACCATAAGTCTCATCTGCCGCTTCAAGGTACTCCTCTCCTCTTCTAAAGCGTCCATGTCAATCCTTAGGCTATCATACTGTGCTTTCCAATTATCAACTTCTGCCTGCAATTCTCTTGTCTCTTGGTCTGTGTTTGAAATCCTCTTTATAAGCTTCATGCCTATGAGGTTAATCTACAAGAAATAAACCAGTTAGATATGGTAAATTTCATATATGAGAGTTAAAGAGGATAACTTACACCATACCTTCAAAGAAATATGCACGACCTCATTTGCCCATGTAAGAGCACCGTGGCTAGCTATCTTTGTTTTCTCAGCGAGACCTATCAAAGGCTTGAGCCACACTTCAGGCTCACCCGTCTTCTTAAAAAGATTTCCCTCAGCTGGAACCTCTATTACCACCTGCCGCATCTCTCTGCTGGAAGACCCTACTTCCCTTATGGAAGGCATAGAAGCAGGCAGAGATGGAATAGCAACAAGCACAGAAGGTTGAGGAGCTGGAGAAAACACGGGCAAAGGAGCAGGCATGGAAAGTTGAAGAGTTGAAGAAGTTACAGGCAAATCAGCAGCAAAAGTTGAGATAGCCAAAGGAATAGACAAAATAGTTTCTCTCAAAGAAGCAGGAAAGACAGCAGCCAAAGGGACGTCGTCAGAAGCAAGATCAATACCACCGTGAATAGAGGAATGTGGAACATCATCAAAGACAGGGGGCTCAATCACAGACAAGGGAGGCAAGGTTGGGGCAGTAGACTCATCATCTAAAATCATTCGCCTTCTCCGTGGCCTGTGCACTAAAGCACCCTCTTCCTCTTCTGCTATGGAGTGAGATTCACTAATCTTCCTCTTCGAGGAAGATGAACCAACTATGATTTCCTGGGCTTGAGCCAAGGACATTTTCGGGATAGAGGAAGCAGCCACCCCTCGAGCAGAGAATCCTATTAAAAAGAGAAAAAAGTTAAACGACAAAAGAGAAAAGACTCGAGTAAGGAAAGAAGCAAGAACAAAAACTTCACTTATTGTGGGTCTTTACTTGCCAACCATACCTCCCAGCGAGGTACTTCCAAGATCTTTCTTCTGAAGGAGCAACAGATAACAGTTTTTCTACCCAATCACGAATACCGGAGACATTCTCAACAGTATTCGTGATTGCTGAAAAAAGAAAAATAAACAGACACGATGTTAAATAAAACATCTCAAGTCAAAACAAGAAAAAGTAAATGTGAGCTAAAGCATACTCACGTGCGCGATTCCACTTCTCAGGGAAGGGAAGATTTTCTTCACCCACTAAACCAGCAGTGGGTACAGCAACATACCGGAGGTACCAACCCCTATCCTTATCGTCTCCAGGGGTTACTAACACTCTTTTGCTTCTAGCAGTCAGAGTAAAAACCCCTTCACGAAATAAGGTAGGAGAGTAGAGGTGAATAACATGGTTGAATGTAAAAGGAACCGAGGCTAAAGAAGCCAAACTCCTAAGTCATGAGACAACTCGCCACACAAGCGGGCCGACCTGTCAAAAGCAGATATTGAAAAAATGACAAAACTCGATTATAATTGGGTCAATGGGGGGTCTAAACCCTAAAGTGAAAGGATACGTATAAACAAAAGAATATCTCATCTTGTAAGACGTTATTCTTTGATTACTATTCGGAATATAGACAGGAAAGTCAGATTTCCAGAAGCACTCTCTTCGAACAAGGGAAATATGACCCTCAGTTATAAGGGCTGGATATCTTTCTACACTATCAAGAGAAGAAGATTGATCTACAATAACTTGACTATCCCTAGCAAAAACAAACTCAGCAGGGACAATTTCATCGACTCCAGGTTCACGAAGGCGTTCACCTCTACCCCTAGACAAAGATCGAGAAACCCCAAATCTCGGGGAAATTGGAGATCTAGTGGAAGGGGGAGTTACTATCTGAGAAGAAGAAGAGCCCCTCGAAGGAGTGGATCCTAGACTTCTAAGTCTACCACCCCTCCGACTCCTAGTCGGAGCAGAAGATGGCGCTAAGCTTTCAATGTCTATTACTCTTTGAGGTTGGTTTGAAGAAGACATGTTTACAAAGGCAAAGGAGAAAGTTCTTTATAGAAAACAAAATTAGAAAAGCCTTTCATGGAAGCAAAGAAAAGAAAACATGTATTTATACTTGAAGACAACCGCCAAACATGATGAAAAAGGAAAATAATGATGAAAAGTCATAATTGAAGATGTCACTTCGAGACTGGCACAACCGCAAAAAGCCCTAAAAGGTGTTGAGTAAATGCAGAACCAATCCAAGAAGGACACATGGTATGGGCATTAAATGAAAGTGACAAACGACGCCTATGGTGCAGAGAAGGATACAATGATTCAAGGAAAAGAGGCGGCAAAATATTTCTGCCATAAATGAATATCCACTTACCAAATATTAATCATTAAATATATGGTAAGTGGGGGAACTATCTGTATTGGTAAAAAAGAGTTTCACACGTAAGCCAGCTTTTGACAACTCAGCCAGTCACGTGGACACAGGAAAACACGACAGCTGGACGTAACTCTTTGAAGAGGTACGGTACAAAGAGGCATAGTTCAGTAAACCCACGAACTTATCAGCCACGGGAAATTCAACTTGATCAAAACGGGAGAGAGGCACGGTCAGAATGAATCTAGACAAAGGTACGGGCAGATTCAAGGACCCACAATTGATTACTAGAACGTTATGTAACTTAACCCCTATTACCGTTATCCTTTGTAATGCCTCATTAATGTCATAATTAGTCATTAATGAGTAACCATAGCAGGAGTCGTACATTATAAGAATCTCCTATATAAGGGAGGGGAATACAGCTTGTAAAGGCATCTGATTCTCGAATACAATCAACTTCGATCTTTTATTCCTGTAATATTGTCTATTATTCATTTTTCCCATTATCTTGATTATCAGTAACCCGTATTCATCTTAAAAATAATCTTTAGTCAAAGGGTCTAATTCTTTGGTTAAACACCGTTGCCACCTAATCCTCTCCTCTCTTCTCCCTCACTCCCTAAACCCTAGCTCGCCGTCACACTTTTCCCTCTTGATTCATGGGATTCCCCTTCGATCTTATTTGGCTTCATTTCTCTACTAGTTATACGATCCTGATGCTACTTGATTCATTTTCCTCAAATGGCAGTGAATCTCAAGAGACTCAAACCAGATTTGATTCAAAGTCTCCCATATCTCGATTATTCCGTCTGTGTTCACTCCTAATACCTGTGAGTAAGAATATTTTTGTATTTTAGGGTTTCAAATCTATGGTTCAAACCAGATTTGGTTCGATTTCTGTTTATTTTTTATGAATCTGGTTATTTTTGGTTGAATATGTTTAGATCTTGAGCGATTTTATGTTTACCGCGATATTTCTCCTTTAAAGTTTCGATATTTCTATCTCTTATAATCTTTTATTATTATTATTGACCAGTTTTATTTTACCCTAAAAGCTAGGGTTTTAATTTTAACAAATTTTGCAAAAAAATGTTTTAATCTTTAAAGGTTTTCGTCTCTTGGTATTTCTTAGGGTTTCCTTGTTTATTTTGACTGATTTTACTTATTAGATGTCTTTGTATTTCTTAGGGTTTCGATTGTTTGACTGTTTATTCTATTGTTTTTGCCCGTTAACCTATAACTCTGTTGATTAAGTGTTGATTTATTTTACTTACCTAAATTAGGGTTTGAAATCAGCTTTCCTTTAGTATTAATTTTTTCTTATTAAGATTTTACCTGTTCTTACTTTATTTATGTGATTAATTATTCGTACTACTGGCTTGATTTTGTGTTGTGATTAATGGAGCCGAGTCCTAATTGATTTTCGAATTAGTTCTTACCTTATTTAACCTTATTCTTAGCTACCGATCAATTCCGTGTAAGATTTTCCTTAAATTAAGTGGTACTTTACTCGATTACGTCTTGTTAATTGATTCATGCTGACCTTAATTGATTTTCATACCTTATTTGTATGTGACTGGTTCATTACCTTATTTGTTTTACTCCATTGTGTGCTATTTAAACCCCTTCCTTGTTATGATTCTGAGAATGCTTGACAACCCATTTTAGAACAAATTTTCAACTCTACAACTCTACAAGGCTCGAACTCTCCTATCCTTACAAAAAACTGAAGCTCTCTTTGTTCTCTTGTTCAGATTTCTGCACTAAGTGGCTATTATTTGGCCCTGAAAGCCAAGGCCAAATTCTCTGGAACTTAACTGCTATTGCATTCTTACTTGTTTTCTTCTCAAATGTTATGCCCTAACTCTTGCTATTATGTTCTCTATGCTTTATTCGACTAGTCTGTTTCAATCCTCAGCATAATCCTGTCTTTATATGATTACTTCAAAATAATGTGAACCCTTTTCTAAGTTAGTTTTAATGTTCAGTCTGTTTCTTGTTCTAAACTCTGCCAGATACTATAGGCATGTAACCCAAATTATGTTTGTGGTTTAATTCATAGCTCCTGTCTATTTCTGTCTCTGTGTTTAAGCCATGATTGTTTTAAATACTAAGATGAGTATTAGATATCATCATGTTTGACTATGTGTTGAACATGAAATTTGTTTGCTTCTTGGTGCAGTCAGCCTGCAACTCTGTGTTATGAACTTTCCTTATTCTGAAGATTGAACTATTTTAAAACCCTCCCCCTTACCCTTTATGCAATGGTTTTCAAACTCCTACTCTTAGTCATTTAGGTTCTCACCACCCCCAGTGTGAGTACTTCCTAAGGTTCTTGAGACTCCTTTTAACTCTGACACATTGGGGCCGGTCTTCTAACCTTTTATGAGTTATCTTTCTGAATGTGGTTCTGGTGTGAGCATTGCCCGGGGTCCCTGAGGCCCTTGGGAACTTTGACACACTGGAATCCTCTCTGTGTTTAAGTCATGATTGTTTTAAATACTAGCATGAGTATTAGATATCATCATGTTTGACTATGTGATGAACATGAACTTTTTTTGCTTTTTGGTGCAGTCAGCCTGCAACTCTGTGTTATGAACTTTCCTTCTTCTGAAAATTGAACTATTTTAAAACCTGCCCCCTTACCCTTTATGCACTGGTTTTAAAACTCCTACTCTTAGTCATTTAGGTTCTCACCACCTCCAGTGTGAGCATTGCCTAGGGTCCTTGAGACTCCTTTGAACTCTGACACATTGGGGCTGGTCTTCCAACCTTTTATGAGTTATCTTTCTGAATGTGGTTCTGGTGTGAGCATTGCCCGGGGTCCCTGAGGCCCTTGCTAACTTTGACACACTGGAAGCCTTATTTTTATGTACCATGGATGGATCAATATTATGCTTCCAAGTTGTTATGTTTGAAGGTCTGGTTTCCGGGTTTAGATTGGGCCTATGAAGGCACCCTATAGTATAATTGTCACTATTATGTAATTCATTCAATACTTTGGACTGTAATAATCTCTATAATAATAGATTTGGGTAGTAAAAGCTGGGGGGGTTTCTTATATCTCTTGTCAAAAATACTGGGTAGAAATCCTGCCTATAGGATTTAATTGTGCTGATTGAATTACGTGAGTACTAGACTGTGTTTAGAGATCCTTCCTATAGGATTTTCCTGATTATTTTGATTCTGTGTTTTCACATTTACATACTAGAGATCCTGCTTATAGGACTTTTCGTTTAATTCTGCATTAGAAATCCTGTTTATAGGATCTACACATATTTTCAAAAAAACGTGCATTAGTGACCATTTCTATAGGATCCTGTTTGTTTGAAATAATAATTTTTTCCTGGCAATCTGCTTAATTTCTGCCCATATATGGTTAATAGATACCATGCCTATAGGAATAAAAAATCAGTTTCAAACCTAGAAATCATGCCTATAGGATTTAAACTAATAGATATCATGCCTATAGGGTGAAATCAGTTTTTAAACTAATAGATATCATGCCTATAGGGGTTTTTAAATCGAGACAACAATTAGAAATCATGCCTATAGGGGTTTAAATCAATTCAGCAATTAGAAAGCATGCCTATAGGATTTAAAAGGAATAAAAACATGTCTTTATGAGTTAGAATCAGTATTACACTTAGAGACCATGTTTATAGGTCTGTAACTTGTAAACTCGTAGAAATCATGCCTATAGGATTCTGTTAATCAGTTCTGAATTCAACCAATTCTGGCCATCACTTACGCAATCTGTAGGACTCACTAATGATTATGGGCTTAAATTGTGACATATTACCTGCTTGGAATGCCCAAATTCGCGCTAAATAAAATCAGTAGGCAAACAAATAGGTCACAATGCTCGCCTTAATAAAATAGTCTTTATCTTCTGTTTCTGCTAATATAGATATCCGGCCTATAGGATCCTAAAATTAATGAAGTTTGTTGATTCAACTGTGTGCCTTTGTTGTCTACTTGTGGAGGTCAGTATGAGCCCTTATTTGTTTCTTTACTTGAAAGTCCTATTTGTATTTTGTTTGTCGCCTAGATTTCTCATTTTGAAGTAACATAGGTCGGTCTAGAACCATCCTAGATAGAGGCCCTAATACCTCCAGGGCCATAGGTAAGGGACGGGTAGTGCACGCATAAGGAACGGGTTAGAAGCTATTAGAACGCTTATGTAAGAACTGAAAGATAGTAATTGGGTAGTAAGGATATGATAGCCCGTGCGCTATTGCTATGAGTAACACCCCAACTTGGGGAAGTTACAAAGTATTGCATGGAATGATGCTATAGGCTAAAAAAACCTAGGACCCCCCTTTAATCCTGTTTAAAGAAACTTGCATTGTCCAAATTGTTTTCCTCCTCTTTTAGACTAATTCGCCTAATTTATGTTCGGTCGGGACCCACCATTGTGGACCTCGAGGGGTGCCTAACACCTTCCCCTCGAGGTAATTTGAGCCCTTACCCAATCTTTGGTGATGCAAATTGGTTTATGAGTTAATTGCTCTAGGTTCCCTAACGCACCTTAATCCGTTAGGTGGCGATTCTTACAATCCCTTACCCAATCCCAAAAAGAAGGAGTTGTCCCAGGAATGTCAAATCCCAATTTCGCGAGGAAACGAGGGGCGCGACAACTAATTTTTTGTGGTTCGCAGTTTGTCCATTTGTCCAAGATGAGAGAGTCAGTAGTCTGAACCTGACCTCTTTGCGGCCGCGTTTAATTTTTTGCAGTCCACGATTGGCATTCCGCAGCCGTGTTCACTTTTTCGGGGTCCGCAGTGCCCTGTTCTGAGAAGAACTACTGTTTATTTCATATGTACTTCTTTAAGGAATGATTGAACCTCAATTCTAATTGTACTTCACTACTTGTGTGTTGCATAAAATGGTGTGATCTCGTGGTGGACCAAACAAATCAAAAGGGAGCGAAGAATCCTCCCGAGGCCCGGGCAAAGGGAAGTAGGCTTTGCCCTTAGCAGCTCAAAAAATTATTAGCAAAAAGGCCACCTTGTGAGACCTCCAGCTGACTCCTCGTACACGAGTGAATACCTCCCATCCCGGGAGGTTTCCGAGGGAGAATCTACACAACAACAATGTTGACCCATGTCACTGCATAGTTTTGAAGATTGACAAATGGCTGACCAGTTTAACCAGGTCCATCAGAGCACACATCTTGAACTGAAGAGCTGGCACATGAACTGTATATGCATAGGAGATATTTGTGAATGTGAAATATCAATGAACCAAGAGATGGTCTCCTAATGCGAAAAGGTTGCAAACTGA